>QZGG01001749.1:0-54924 GCA_006409495.1 Sedum album
GAAGAGAAATATGCGGAAACTATTTGCAAGAAAGCATACCCGAGTAGCCAAACACATCTGGTGGAATGTGGATGGACAGCCGTCACAGCATATGAGATCTCCTCCATCTCCACAAATCCCACAAGTGTCATCATTATTATCCAGGTCCTCAATATCTGATGGTTTCATGCTAGCCTTTCGAGTCATATAATCAGCAGACCAAGCTTTAAGCAGGCATGCAGTGTACGACTTGCCATTCCTCAAGAATAGGTTAGAAAATGGATGATTTTGATTGGCACCAGAATGAGCCTTGAATTGGGAAACAGGAAACACAACATTACAACACCTGCATAGTATACCATCCCTTGTCACTAGTCCCCTTTTCACTTTAGTGCGGTACCTAGCATCACGATACTGAATCACATCATTCAGTGACACAATTCCTGTGTCAATCAACCAAGACAGGACCGTTCGTGGGCCCATCGGGATATACACTCCATTGATCAGGTGTCTACTCTTAGCTGCATTTTGTGCTCGCGATTCATGACGGCTCCCCTGGCTCTTTGACTTCCTCTTACATTTGAGCCCGCCAACATTTATGCTCATGTCCTTGTCACTGCAGATGGGGTACTTGTTTTCCGTGAATTCTGATACTACGAGCTCATCATCTTTCACCTGGTCATTGCTTATTTCAACTTTTTTCTGCTGCTTAGGCTTTGTTGACGTGGTCACTTGATTACAGTCTTGAAAATCCACACGCTCATTAATAATAACAGAGCCCTCAATCGGAGATCTCATATCTCCCATCATCTCCTCGTTGTCCCTAAACTCTCGTTGCCCGGGGATGTTGTGTGCAGCACATATGAATTTAGGTACAGTATCTCATTCCAGTATGATGAGGAAACTTTAATTTCAGATATCTTTTTAGACTTCTTATGCAATGTCTTTGTTGCACTTATACCATCTCCTGCTGAATTCTCGGTACACAAAGACTCAGTGCTTTGGAGTGCTTTTTCATTATCCTGCAACAAATGCCGTGAATTCCTCTTTCTTAAAACGCCAATTTTCTTGTCGATATAGGCAACTAGTACAAATGGGTGGAGTAAAATCCAAATGTTAGCTAGCGCTTTATTTTGGTCAAGTTGACCCTCACATTTGTTGATAAGGATCATAGCATCGGATAAATCAGAACTGAATTGCTCAATATCAGTCCAATTTTACAAGTAGTTTGCTGCCAAAACATGAACTTCTCGCCTAACAGTTCCTGTCCTAATGCCTGCCAAACTTTAGGAAATTCTCGGAAAGATTTTTTTCCATTGGGTGATAGATACACCGAAAACCGTTGACTACTGTTTCGTCTTTTCCTCTTCTCAGAATGCCAACCGGTGGCCTCAAGCAAGTGATTTATCTTATCTTGTATAAGACGACGAGGATCCTTTGTGAACTTACTACTGCCAGGCTCACTAGATAGGTGAAATCGTGAAAACCAAGTTCTTTCTCTCTTTCATCTGGATCAGTCACTGTAGACTTATCTACTTTGGCATTAGATGGACCTAAAACCAAGACTTTGTCTGCGAAGCTTTCCTGAGAGATGGGTGAAGCAACAGATTTACTTACAATCACCTCTTCAAAATTGTTATTCTTCAAACAAGAATATTGACATGCGAGTACATCCTCTTCATGTTCGCCTTCTCTAGCCACTTCACTGGATTTCTTAATCAAATATGAACTATAAATAACATCACCAGAAGATGACTCAACCAACCTACAAGTGATGGTTTTACTGAAGGTTTCTCTCACTGGACAGGAAACACCATTATTGATAACCTTCAGCTGCATTGATGAACCAGATGGCAATATCACCCTTTCAGCTGTCTCAATTTGGCCATCAGATAATGTTTCAGGGGAACAATCTGGTTCAGTATTACCCTTACACGTGTCAGGTACGGCACAATCATCCCAGACTTGAGCATCTTTAGAAGAGGCTTGAGTAGATTGTAGACTGTCTGAAGAAAGTGCTGCTTCTGAGATGTCACGTTCGAATACAACAGCCCCAGTAACAAGACACGTTTCGTAGTACTTCCAGAGTTGCACCCAAAAAACACCTGATTAAAAATGCTACGCTCCTTTACTGAATCCTCAATATCATCATCTTGAAGATCATCAATTCCATTTCGAGACGATGACATATTTAGTAAGTGGTTGAAACAAATCCTTCCCACAATTGGCCACAATTTAAGACAAGCAAGCTGTTACATACAAAAAATTCCACCTGAAAGTATACAATTTACTATCTAAAATTCAGAACCACAGATATTTAACATCAAATGTCATAAATCAACTAACATTAAATATATCTAGCATTGTCTTATACACACACATTAGTTTCAAAAGTGGAACTTTTCAAGGCATAGTATATATACATGTTTTCTCAAAATTCAAGTAAAGATGAAAATTGAAAATCAGATTTTTATTTCTAAATGGAAAAAATCAAAGGGAGGCAAAGCATGAAGGAAATTGTGACAAAAAACTCTCGGAGCCAAATCACACGTACCTTCAGCTACATTGACGTTTTGAAGCACGGAATGGGAGTAATTGAAGAGCGAGGGAGGTGTTGATTTAGGGCTAGGGGGTTGTTGCGGTGGTTGTCGGTGATGGAGAATTGAGCGGCGGAAGGAATCAGAGAAAGTGAGAGTGGGAGCTCGAATTGGATGTGAATGAATGCTTCTTCTTCGGCGTCGTCATCATTTTTCAGCTGAACAAAATTGTGTACTGAAATTGAAGCCTGAAACTACTTTTCTATTTTCTTTTCCATTTTAGTTAATTACAAAAAAGGGAGAGTTAAACTAAACTCAGAATGTGTGGCAGATTTAGGTTCGTTATGACTTGTTTACATTATTAAAAACTCTGCGACCCAATCACAAATATTTAAGAAAATTTGTCTTTTGTACAAAAATTTAAATAACCAAATGTAGATTGAACTGTACAAACAATTGATCTCCAAAATACACAAGCAACGAGACGAGAGCACACAAGAAGCATACTCTCACTATCTTAGTCTCTTCCTCTTCTTCATTTTATACTAACCTTTTTCATTTGAATAAATACTGTTTTTCACTTCTATAATGTTTCGTTAAAATTATTTTGAATTAATATTATATGAAAAATATATATACTGAATATCAATTATATGAAATAGGATCATAAAAGACGATAAATATTTTTAAGACAAGAGAACATAATCCTCAACCATTGATTTGATTGTTCAGACGATTGAGATTAAAGTTGGTTTTTAAATAATTGGACGGTTGTTAAATCTCATCCGTTGGATTATTATTAATCAACGATCGATATTGTATCTCACCGTCTTACATATATTTAGCGTCCTCCTTAAACTTTTTCCTCAATTAGTTAATGTAATAAAATGTTTACGAAAATGATATATGTGTGTGTGATTTTCAACAATTAGACATTATATAGATGTCAAAGATGATTTTGTGCAGTTAACATTTTTAATGTGATTTTGTTCCTATTTACATAGTATGTTTTCAATCATTTCGTCTCTAGTTTTAGAGGTATGTGGTTCAATCCCACTTGAGTGCATCTCTGCCTTGAATTTAGAATTTGTTCTGTCCTTGAACGATGTAGGTATTTATTAAAGAATAAATAAATAAACACGAAAAAAATCAGACTATAAACATAAATAAAAGTATACTTACTTATTAGTTAGAGTGTGGATCCTAATTTTGACTTTGCATGTCACTCTCAGACAGTTAATCAATTGAGAAATGAAGACAGAATCCTTTGCTAGCTGTTTTGTGGGAGAAAAATTTCTGTTGAGCTGCAGAAGCTCTCCTCACTTAAGGTTTCAACTGAAAGATAAACCGAGTACTAAACTAAAATCTGCTGCACTCTGTTGTACCAAGTCTGTTCAGTTTCTTGTTTTGTGGCTGCCGGTCCTTCAGTCGTAAAGTTCCGTAACCTGTGTATTAATTCTCTGCTAGCTACCATTAAGTGACCGAATCAAGAAAGTTTTTGTGTCTAGCAAAAAAGTTATCAGTTATGCCATCAGGGTTTGTGAAAAATGGCGGGAAGAGTAATGATAAATTACGTACCTTAAACGACAACACATTGTGTTTGGACAAGGGCATCATTTGTCTGGTCCAGTAAATACATTTCCATCTGCGCCCCAAATGGGGTGGCCGAGCGGCGTGGGCTCGGGTTGATCCAGGCAAGGTCCTGAGTTCGATTCTTGCTAAACACGTTAGGGGTAAACAAAAAAAATTCCCCGTGCTTCGGTCCGCCCGTCATCCTGTAATGGGATGGTTTCACCTGGTTGTGGGTCTGTGCGGGCAGGGCCCCCAATCATTAAGGCTTCGGCCTTTTTAAAAAAAAAATACATTTCCATCTGCAGAATCAACCAGTAGTCTTAAATTGAATTGATTGAAGTTGAAGCCTAGATCATTTGCCGATGTCCCTGTCGTTTTTCATCACTTAAGTGCCAAGTAAATCTTGTTCATTAATCAGCAGGAACTAGTTTTCTAAAATATATACATAAAAGTTTAACATATGTATTATCGCGTTCAGTATCGTCCTACAAATAATTCCGCAAGGCTCACATCTTTCAAAAATCGCTCCCTTTTCAGAAATAAACCCTTCTTTTCTTTGTAGCTCACGCGAACATTGTCCACAAATCCAACAACAATTAATGAGAGTTAGCATGTAACATTATACTCCTTGGTAGTCAATTTGCAATGAGTTAGTAGTTAGTAGTGTAATGGGAAAACTCATAGTTTATGTCAATTTAACAATGTCAATTTTTTCCAACTTTATTTTGACATGAAGTTGCAAAAATATGGTTTCAAGAGATGACTGCAGTACCAACACAATTAATTTTTTTGTTTCATAACACTTGTTGCTTGTACTCTCTGTAGTCTGTATCAAGAAATTTTCCAAAAAAACTTTTAAAACGAAGAAGATGACGTATTTTTTTTAAAAAATGGATGACCGTTACTTTTTTTATTGGAGGAAAAAATAGTACTACAAAGACTATCAGATCAGACAATCAAATAGGAAACACGAAAACAACCAAACGAAGTTTGGAGGATGAAATGGAGGAACAAAGCTGAGATCCTACTTCACAATTAATGCTGCTACCTACGAAGTTCGGAGGTGCAGAAGCGAGAGAATTTTCAAAGGAAAACCTTCTGATGAGGCTCAAGTGGTCCTTTCTTGGTGGTCTTTGTGTCTGGGTTGTCCTACTGTAATGTTCTCCCATCTTTTCTGAATGAAATCACCAAATCATAAAAAATAGAAAACAAAACCAAGCACTAAACTTTGCCAGAGATCTTTCTATACTTGCCAATCTGTTTTGTTTCATCCTTGCACCAAAGTGATCAGATCCATTGAGGCACTTTACCCAACCTTTACCCTCCGTTTGAACATCGGAATAAGTAGTGGAAAGAAAATATAAGGAAAAATGTAAAATTAATTAATTTTTCATGAGAAAATAAAGAGAAAAAGTTCACTTTGTTATTTTCTTGTTTCAACCAAACACACCGAAATATTTTTCGTTAAATTTTTCATCAATTTTTTTCCTCTCATTTTTTCATGCAACTAAACGGAACATTAAAGTTATTAAAAATTTAAATGTTGTAATCAACTGTTGATACCATTTTGACCATAATCTGTGTAATGTATAAAAAGATTTCTAGAAAAAATACTATTTTTTGAAATGAAAACATCCATCTTTTCTCGAGTCAAATGCAAATAAGTCAAGTTACCTCTAGCATACGTTGATTTAGATTAGACGTTGTGTACAAGTTGCATCTGTACTTAAAAAAAGAATGTTGACGTTATGGAACCAAATGATGGATTCATGGTGGCTCAAGATAAATAAAAATAAATTGTGATTTAGGTGGAAGAAACCTAAAGCAGAAGATCTGAGAGTGGGAGACAAGACAATAAATAAATTGTAGGGAATGAATAAGTGAGTGAGATATTTAAAGTCGTCTCCCTGTCAAATTTTTGGAGGCATCAATTGCGACCAAGTCAAAGACCGCGTAATGCATGATTTTCCAAACATGGATCATTACTTTATTTTTGTTATAGTTTTTTAAACAAAATAGTCAATTAATTTTTGAAACTACATTTTTATTCCAATAGGCTTAACATTAACAGGGGTTATATATTTTTGTGAGACTAAAGGACTTAATTTTAACTGTTGATTTGATTAATCTGATAGTTGTCATAAATTAATTTTTAATTAAATTAGACGGTTAGATTTGTAAAAACTACAGAGCGATTGGATTGGCGATTTTTGAGTATAAATATCATCTATTAGATTATTAATAATTAATAGTTGAGATTATGTCTAACTGTCTTACGAAAAAATGTGCTTCCTTTTCGATCTTTCCCTATTTCAAGTGTGCATATATTCTATATTATAAGTTATATAAGTATATAATCATATGAAACATGTTAATGTGGAATGTGAGTTGAGATCAGGTAGACATAGAAATTTTGTGATACATGATCATAAATCATAATCATTGATTTTGATGAATTTAAGTTGTGATTTAAATTTGTGTTTTAATTAAATTAGAAGACAAATTCACAAAATATGAGAGTGGTTGAGATATTGAATTTTTACTTTTATTTTGTTCATTAAGTTTGTTAAATGAACGGATGAGGTGATATCCATATGTCTTACATATAAGTGACTGTTCTCTTGGAACCTTTTTTATGCAATGTGAATTAAACATAAATAATGAAATACACTTCTTGAGTTGTATCTAGAGGGACAAAGAAATTTTGTAAGACAAGATGACATTATCTTAATCGTTGATTTTGATTTATTTAACGGTTAGGTGGTTGAATTTGCAAAATACACAAACGATTGAGAATGACGGTTATCAATATCAACCGTTCGATTAATGAAATCCACGGTTGAAATGTTGTCATTCCATCTCACTAATATTTACTTGCTCTCCTACAATCTTACTCTACACTTCTTACATATTATTTATACAGAGGTTTTATCATGTGGATCCATATATATTGGTGGACTCTTGAACCTCACTTTTCATTCTTTGATTGCATTTCATCAACGACAAAGATTGCATCACGCTATTGCATTTGTCCTTGCATTTACACGTGCAAAATATGTGTAACTCAAATATCTCATTATTGTTGACACAATCTGATACATTGATAAAATGCAATCAATAGAAGTAAAGTAAGATTCACAAAACTAATAAAAATAACGGAGTCACATGATACAATGCCTGTTTATAATATCCTTTAAATTTTGTATTCAATAATTGATAGCAGCCTTTGGAGTAATTTGCTTTGTAATTGGGTACAAGACCATAAAACCAGTCAACACCTTCTTTTCCATCAAAATTTCAGGCTTTTGGGGGATTTGGAGGTACTTTCGGAATAATCTCCCAATCGAAGATCGATCTTCTTCATCACTTATTGTTTGGTGGTCGTCGCTCTCCCAAAAGTCAACTCTCGCCCCATCCTCTTTACTTTTCCGGCTCACTACTGAGGTCATTTCTTCGTAAATTGGATACGATACACTGTGCTTGTTTACTCTTTCTTTTGATTTCTAGCTGTGATAAAATCCGCTGATTCAAGATTAGGTTTCCTTATTGTTCATAATTTTATCGAATAAATTGCATTTTTGATAGGCAGGCGGCATCTTCCTTGTACAAGTAAACAGGCTTGTAGTTATGTGTCTCTCTTTCCTTCATAAAAAGAAGACTCCTTTCCCCGGCCCGAAGACGGTGGATATTGAAGATGGTAACAACCACTTTTGATTCATCTGTTTACCTAATTGTGTTTATTTCCGTCCACATTTTAGTTAGAACAAAAAAGTAGAATGTTACGGTTTTATCTATATAAACTATCATTCTGTTAAAAATTACAGAAATCTCTGGTATCTTGAATCTTAAACGTTATAGCTACAGAGATTGCAACTCGCAACACAGGATTTTAGCCCGGCTAATAAAAAGGCCAGGGAGGATTTGGCTCTGTATTCAAGGTAAATATGGTTTCCCTTTGACTACTCATTTTTCAAATTTTGGTCATGCGAACTATACCTTTCCAGGTGCTCTATTTCAACATAGTTGATCATGTGTAATATTCTCATTTGTCGCATGTTCTTTAGGCTATTCAGGGAAGGCTAAGAGATGGAACTAACGTAGCTGTAAAGGTGCTTTCTGCTCATTCATCGCAAGGGGCCAAAGAGTTCATGACAGAATTGGAGTTGATCACAAATATAGAACATGAAAATTTGGTTAAGCTGCATGGTTGCTGTGCAGAGAGAAATCATAGGATTATAGTGTATGGCTACCTAGAGAATAATAGTCTTGCAAGAACTCTCCTAGGTAGTTTTTTATTTAATGTTGATGTAGTATGCTTCTCTCATTGTATTAAAAGTTATTAATACAAAACTATTTTATAGGCGGAAGCCGCAGCAACATCCAATTTGATTGGAATACAAGGCATAAAATATGTGTTGGAATTGCTCGTGGACTTGCTTTTCTTCATGAAGAAGTCCATCCGCGCATTGTTCATAGAGACATCAAGGCCAGCAATATACTACTTGATAAAGATCTAACTCCCAAAATTTCAGATTTTGGCCTTGGAAAAATTTTCCCATCTCATTTGACACATGTGAGCACTCGTATCGCAGGGACAGCGTAAGTCCCTATACCATAATTTCTAGGTTTGTTAGTTTGTCATTGAGGCTTGAAATTTGATCATTAATTGCGGTATTAGATATAATATCATGTTGGAAAATCACCCATAAAAGAACACTAATAATCATAACTAAGTTAGATCTAGGATGGAGATTGCTAAGCTGCAATTTGACTGCTTGATCAAACAAGCAATATATGTGTAACCATGTAGACTGAAAATTTAGTTTTAAGTTTAAACTACAAGAACCAAAATGAAACATTTAAATATACCTTCTATGTGATTTTGGGGAAAAATGGTTGAATATCTTCCTTGCTATGAGTTTCATTTGGAACATGTTTTAGGAAATCAATTATCTCAAAAACTTCCAGTATAAAACATGGTCTTGCGCATAATAATTGTTGAGTTTTGCTGACTTGGAAGCTTAGTAAAAATATGATAAGATACCGCTCTTAGAGCATCTCCAATGGTAATATGTAAAGAGGGTATGTAAAATATATTATTATATTGATTATGTAAAATTTGAATGATGAAAAGTGAAATATGTTCCAATGGGGGTTATGTATAATGTGTGTGAATGTGGTAGAGATATGTATAATGTAGGCAAAAAGTTATAGAGAATGAGTTAAATTTGATGAGTGAGAAGATGGTTATGTATAATTTTAGCTAACTAGTCTAATTTACATAATCTCATTGGAGTGGTGCTTTTCTATCCTGTTCTTTATATTTTGATGCCACATAGGACATTTTACATAACTAAGTTATTATACATAGTGCATTGGAGTTGCTCTTATAAAAGCTATATCTGAAATCCATCATTTTTAATTTTCTGAAAAGACTTTTTTCTTAAGTGATCTCCTGCTGAGTTAATTGAGTACAACTCAGCGGCAACATGAGGGAATTAAACTTTTGGGAAGTTGCTTTTGACAAAGACAGTTCCAAAAAAACTACGGCACATATCTATCAAAAGTTCAAAACTTCAATTTGTTGCAGAAATGGGAAAAAACTCCAAATTTACCCCATTTTGAAGAATTTGTTCCCCATTTACCCCACTTGTAAGTTTAGTTCCTCATTTACCCCACTTTACAAAAGAGCTTTTTCAAAAAGCGCCTACACAATTAAAAGCGCCTTTTCAAAAGGCGTTTTTATCCCAAACATTAGTAAAAAATAAATTTTTATACATATTTAATTAAGAATTAATGAAAAGTGCTTTTTGAAAAAGCGTTTTTATGTAAAAGTGCTTTTTGAAACAGCGTTTTTAGTTGTGTAGGCGCTTTTTGAAAAAGCGTTTTTGTAAAGTGGGGTAAATGAGGAACTAAACTTACAAATGGGGTAAATGGGGAACAAATTCTTCAAAAAGGGGTAAATCTGGAGTTTTCTCCAGAAATGGGAGGGAGACTCAAACTATACCGGACCCATAAAATTCTAGTTTTAGTTTTTTTCAGTATAGTGCTGTTTTTCAAATACCTTAACTGGTGATTTCATACTGCTTTTAACATTGGTGTCTGTCCTGCTAACCTTACTTTATTTACCTTTGACATTTTGGGAGATGTCTCATTCAACTTGCTGTCATTCAAGACTGCTAGTCAACATGTTAGAAGGCATAAATACACTGCAGTTGTCACTATGCAGCTATTGATGTCATTATTATTAATTTTATTTTGTTTATTCAGTGGCTATTTGGCACCGGAGTATGCTATACAAGGTCAACTGACAAGGAAAGCTGATATATATAGTTTTGGTGTGCTGCTTTTGGAAATAGTTTGTGGCAGGCCAAACACAAACAAACTTTTACCCCATGGAGAGCGTTTCCTTCTTGAGCGGGTAATGATAGTATGCATTATACCTATTCAATCTCTATTCCCTTGACTTATATCTTTTGGCTGGGTTAGTAGTTGTCTCATTGAATGAATATACAGACTTGCATATGTTTGTAATTTATTTTTTAATGGATAACCTGCTGTACGTTCGTATCTGAACTCATGACTGATTTGTACCTTTGGTATATTTAGAACTCAGTTGTCATGATTTTTGATTTTGGTACGTGTCCGTGTTTGAACTTACAGAAACATTGATACCTTCGTGAGCGGGTTAATATGGGTACTTCTGTATTGTCTATTCAGATTTTGATATGACTTGATCACCATGATTTCTCTTCTTTATAGGATCTTATTTAATTGTGTCTGCCTTACTAACTTAAGTATGTAGATTTAAAATCAGATGACCTCATAACTTGTAAGCATTGATGTTTCTTTATTTTCAATAGTACCACATGAGCTTCACTATTTTTGTTCTCATTTTGATCTCTTGGATTTGCTTGTCAATGTAGGCATGGACCCTTTACCAGAGAAATGAGCTGCCTACATTAGTGGATGCATCACTACAAGGTGTTTCTGTTGTCAACGAGGCTTGTCAATTTATGAAAGTTAGTCTTCTTTGCACCCAGAGCATGCCCAAGTTACGACCTTCAATGTCAGCTGTTGTAAAGATGCTGACAGGCGAGATTGATGTAGAGGGGATGGAGATCACACATCCAGGTTTAATGAATAACAAGAAAACAGTCACCACTTGTGATGACAACAAGGATGTCAAATTAGATACAAATGCATCACCAAATATGGACAGCTCATCTTCTCCTTCAATGGTGACAACTTCTTTTGCTACAATGACATTCAATTCCATGTTTGACAGAGATTAACTTACTGTAACTTCTGTTACTGATTCATTATGTTTCCTTTGTGTAGATATCATTCATAATATCCATTGTGTTGTAAAAGCATAGATCAAAACTTTTCTTTGATGAATGATTTACAAATTGTACATGACAATTTCAACATATTAAGCAATCTGAATTTAGTTCAAACAACCTTATCTCCCTTTTTAGTATTATGCTTGTTCTTATTTCTCTCATCTAAATGATTCTGCAGTAAATGCGCATACAAGATCTCATTCCAAGTATCAGGAACTCCAGGTAAACACCAATGAATGCAATCAGCATATTTTCTTGGATCAGATTTTTGCTCCCTTGTCAACAGCTTCCCTTTTCGCTCGCCGTAAACTGAAGTGTGCCCATCTTTACGAAACTCAGACAACTGTGTTATGTTCAGAAATGTTACCTTCACACTCAAGTCATCTAAAATGTCCTTTGTTTTCTTCATAATTTCCAAACTCGAACCAGTTCCCCAGTATGACTCTTTTTTGATAGGCTTCGTCTCGTTGAAGCAGTTTTCGTCAGTCCCAGCTCTCCACTCCCAGCTCCTTCATTTTACACGTTGAAATTATTATTTCATTTTTGATGAACTGAGGAATATTCACTAGCAGGACTCACCATAGATGAGTTGGTGACATGCTCATTAAGAAGACTTGTTGAGTTTGAGGATTGATGTTAGAATCTAACCATCTTTCCCATGTCCTTAATGCCATTTCATACGCTGTTGGAACATCATACTCTTTCACATTCTTGGGAGATCCATAACTGCAAGAAGATCACATTTATCTTGTCAAGTGCTCGAAGATGAAATTGTTTCGTAAAAAACAAGAAAATAACTTATTGCATACGATGCATTGATGAAGGGCTTATGCATCCACCAAACATAGCTCTCAAACACAAGAATATCAGCTCCTTTCCAGTGATCCCCATGCTTATCAATGGAGTCGAGCTTCACCATCCGTTTCATCACTGTGTGATTTGTCGCGTGGTCTGATATAGACTCAACTATAAATGGTGCCCAGTAGTACACAATGGACATGTTGTACTCCTGCTGCAACAAACTTCATGGTCAAGTGACAGTCCAGGGTACTTAAAGTAGTACCTTTTGTTTTCTTAAGAAAAATTGGTACCTTAGCCTCGAAAATCTTCATGGGTTGCACACGGCGAAGGGAGTTGCTACCCTCAGGAATAACAGATTGCACCATACATACCAGTGACTCAAACTGGCCTCTTTGAATAGAATCTCCTACGAACATCAATCTCTTGTTTCGCAAAACCTCCAACAGCTTCAGTGGATCAAACCTGAAAGAAAGTTGTATTCTTGTTTTGTACTTTATGATGTATTTAGTTTAGTAAACCAGCATTACATGTACAACATACCTTGGAAGACTGCATGAGTTTGGCTGCCACCTCCAATTTTGATAGTCAGAATCCGACCTACCGTTCTTCTGACAAGTAACTTGTTTAACAAGATAAGGGCAATTATCTTCGGCATACAATGGATGAGAGTGATTGTCCCAAACCCACCTCCCTTGAAACACATTGCAATCTCGTGCGATCCCATCTTCAGCTGTAATATTTACTAACGCTCTGGCTGGTCTCTGTTGCAAAATGCTACTGTAGTCATGTTTTGAGTTTTCTAGGATTAGTTTGATAGTGCCAATGATCAGAAACGAGGCCAAAACTACTGCAAAGAAATGGCGAACTGGGTGATGGTGCGAGGTACTGTGTACCATTATTCTAGGAAGAAGTTCTTAGACAATGAAGTTGGTAAGTGATGAACAAGCAATTCCATGAGTACAACATTGCTTATTTGCAGTTTATTGAGATTGGATAAAAATACATAGCTTGGTACTGAAGCATTTCTGGCAACAACCATTTGGTGCCACATCCCACATAGTTTGTCATTGAAGTCTAAGCAAACCCTTTTAAGGTTTTAACTTCCATATCATGCTATTAAACAAGGTAAGATCATTCGCATTTGTGCTTTTGTCAAATAGAAACTTCTGAGAAGAAATACCTTCAAAAATTTGCTCGTCCAATTTTTTCAAGAATAAATTTTCCTTCGAAATACACCACATTTTTTTCCTTCAAAATATCTTACTGGTATCAAGAGCGACCCTGATTCTCATTTGAAAGATCGAACTATTACTCGAGCGACACCACATGTTTACAGTATACCGGTTTTATCAGCGAAACAGGTGCATCATGTAGATCAGATATAGCACGAGTCTTGTAGCTGTCTATTCTTGATGGTTAATCCTAACAGTAAAATGGTTGGAATTGAAAGTCAACTTCCAAAAAATAGGACAACGATGAGAGGCAGAAAGTATTCGGGACTCAGATGATCATTTTCAATCTCTTTTTGCATATTTGGAACAAATCTCTAATGGAAACATGCCTTGGTTTGGTCTAAACAATATGTGGATTTGATGGCTAAGTTTGCTCTAGATATTGTAACACTTACCATCAAAATTGTCCGTAAGGTCTAATCAATAGTTTTGTAGATCATTTTGGTAGTTATAATGTCCTAATTATGAGGATGATTTTGGACAACTTGGCCCTTCCTATAATATTGTTTTTCAATATTGTCTATGATCTGTTTTCTGTCCGAGGTGATGGCATGTAGCATAAAACATGGTTGGCAGCATCATTTCATTAACAGTACTTGGTTGATTTTTGATTATATTAACGTTTGAGTCATGAACATGTTTTGAGACTTATGCTTATATAATAGAGAGCTTCTTTGTGTACCTATGTATGCAAACGGAGATGGGGAAGATGAGATTAATTTTGTTCCAATTATTTTTTTTGTGTATTTATCTCTTGGGTATGGTTTCAGTACAATCTGCCAGTGGAGGATTGTCTAAAGACGCCAAGGACGTCGCGAAATGGGTGGAAAAGGCTCAGTTCGCCAAGCAGAAAGTGTCTCATCTACACTTCTACTTCCACGACACCATTAGCGGGGAAAACCCTACAGCCCTTCCCATCGCCAAGTCAGCCATAAGCAACAAATCAGCCACAGCATTTGGCACCCTTTTCATGGCTGATGATCCGTTGACCGTTGGTCCTAGCATAAATTCAACACTGATTGGGTATGCTAGAGGGTTATATGGCTCTGCTAGTCAAAAGGACTTTGGGCTTCTTATGTCGCTGAGTTTGGTGTTCACTGGTGGCAAGTTTAAAGGGAGCACCCTGACGTTGGTTGGGATTAATGTGGCCTTAGAGTCGCCGAGAGAGATGCCGATCGTGGGCGGAACCGGGGTGTTCCGGCTGGCTAGAGGGGTTGCAACTGCTAACACCTACTTCCTTAATGCAACAAGCTTTGATGCTATTGTTGAGTACAACGTTGCAGTCTTACATTATTGAAAAAATATTCCTTATCTACTCATCCTAAGCTGTAATAAGACACAACATAAGTCAATCCTATGTGGTTAATGTATTCCAATGATTGAAATATTTTCAATATGAATCTCTAATGATTGAATAAACAACTTCAATCAGTTGCTAAATGATTTATTAGTTCTAAAAAGTGACATATAAATTGATTTAGTTTTGATATTGTTAAATAATGGTGCACCATTTCGAAAGAATTCATGCATATTGACCAAACCAGATTATGAAATAAAATGTCACTGATTTTATTCTTGTGTACAAGACAGAAGAACAAAAATAACAAGTCTAGGTTTTATTAGATTCAAACAACTTAATTATATAGGGAAACAATAATGTAAAATAAGAAAGTAACATATTTATATAATTATGTAATTATCATAATTATCTCTAACTAACTAATTATATCTCTAATATCCACTCTCAAACTCACGATTCATTGATATGAAGTAGTGGAGTTTGCTGATTAGAAACCGAAAACTTGAAGGAGAAACAACCTCAATTAACAAGTATGGAATGTGCAAAACAGAAGTAACAAACAAAAGTGTAATGGTCCCTATCAAATAATGATGACGAGTAAAGTGACAATCAATCTGTATATACCACTCATGATAGATAGAGTTTCGAGTAATCTAAATAGCACTAGCACTACACTACACTAGGGTTGCAAATGAGTCAAGTCGAGTCGAATGTTAGGTTGTTCAAGCTCGGTTTGTTTAAAATTCACGAGTTTGAGTTCAAGCCGAGTTTTTAGCGAGTTCTAAAAATCTTGTTAATACTCGAGTCGTCAAATTTTGATGAGTTCGAACCGAGTTCGAATTTTTAACGAGTGTTTCAAAAAATAATATCTATAATACAAATACATAAAAATTAAGTGTTAAATGAATTCTAAACAAGTATAAATATTTTTAAACAAATTAATTATTTAAATATTAATATTTTAAACAAACTATAATCATATAAGGTTATAAATATCATATTAACACTCATATTCGGGTTATATAAACGAGTATTTATCGAATATTTGTCGAGTTTTTATCGAATGTCTTACGGAAAATCTATTTGAGTTGTTCGCAAACATAAACGACTCGAGTATGACACTGTTCAAGCATGGCTTGTTTATTCAATGAGTTTTATAATTTTTTTCATACTCGACTCGTTTATAATCGAACGAGTATTGACCGAGTTTTTATCAAGTTGATCATTAAGTAATTATCGAGTGTATCATCTCCCTTGCACCCTTAACTAGCGTTGTCACAATACATGAGAGTATGTCCTAAGAGCAATCCCCATATCGGTAAGCAACCAACGTATCCATACTATCTCAGTAGTAGGAGACATCGTAGCCCAATATTTTGCTTTGTAGAAGAGTGAGAGATGACCGTTTCTATTTGATCCTCTAAGAAATCAGAGAGTCTACTTCGCCTTGTTGATGCACGCAAGGTCCCTATTAGATTAAAAAACAGATAACGAAAGAAAGAGATGGATTAGAGCCCTCTATAATAAGTGGGGAAATGTATTCATTTGAGTCAATCTCTTTCCTAAAATCCTTTTTTAGCAAAACTAGAATCGGTGCAAGAGATGCAGGTTAGCTAAATGGCCAGAGATGCAAGTAATTAGCTAAATGCTCTTTACACGCTTACATCGATATCCAGACTTTACCAAGGAATATACAAAATCCAGTTATTGATTTCGATATGATGCATCACTGGCCCAATCGGCATCTATCTAAGCTCGCAATTACTAGGAAAGAGGTAGGAGGAAATATAAGAGTCTGAAATTGTGTCCCTCTAAGGTATCGAAGAACGCAAAGCACAACTGCCTAATGGATCTTAGTAGGAGAAGAAATAAACTGACTAAAAATATGCACAACATATGTGATATGTGGTCTAATGATAGTCAGATACACTAAACAACCAGCAATAGAATGATAAAGAGTAGGATCTGACAAAGCAATACCATTGGTGGAGGAATACCGAGCATTAGCTTCAATCTGAGTATCAATAGTACGATAAAGAGTAGGATCTGACCTCTTTTGATCTTTAAAAGTTTGGGACATTGAGCCTTCTAGTGTCCTATCTTCATACAATAATTGCACTTGTCAATAGCGAGTCTCGTAAATATTCTGGAAGCAATATTGAATTCAGGATAAAATATTCAGATCCAAAACGAAAAATTTAGATCCGAAACAAACAAATTCACATCTGACACGAAAAAATTAGATTTGAAACGAAAAAATTCAGACTCTAACGATAGAAAAAATTAGATTCTTCATTCTATCTAATCCGAATTGAAACTGCCTCTTGATACCATGTAGATGACAAAAAGAAGAACAAAAACAAAGAAGGCTAGGATTTCATTAGATGCAAACAACTTAGTTACATAATACAATACGCAATAATATGTAGGGAAACGATAATGCAAAATAAGAATTTCTATAAGTATCTTATTACAACAATTATCTCTAACTAACTAATTATATCTCTAATATCTTGGACATATAAAACAACTTTATTTTGAATGTAATTATTACCGAGGACATACCACATTGCTGCTTGTTCAAACTTAAAATAACTCAAACTATTGAAATATACACATCCAGATGTTTAAGGATAGATAATAAAATGTTGATGTTATAAGAGTTAATACACCAGACGCATTACAGTCTATGATATTATTTGACCCTGAAAAGTTAATGGAGCCTTATCTAAGAATATATGATCCTTGAGTGTCACTTTTGTTTTATCAACTAGAGGAAATTTCGAATCTGAACACCTATTTGTGTTAATGATAAGGATAAAAGGAACACCAAAATCTTTCAAAGTTGAACTCTTGTTTCTAAGTATACCTACCTGTCGAGAATAAATATATGAAACTTGATTGCACAAGTGAATCTAGCTCTACAGCTAGCACACCCTGCTCCAGATATATTGAGGGCATATGCACCCTTATAAGCTTTATTTAATTTAATTGAGAACCTTCTATTATATTTTCAGAAAACCTCATGTTACTTGTCCCGTCTCATCCCACCTTTGTCTCGCTTCTCCCATATTCGTCTCCTCAAATCTTTACATCATCTAATTTCAAGTCTAGTGTAAATTTTTTTGATTACAATGGGCACATTACATGTTCAACTTGAGCATTAGAATTCACTATGGAAGCTATACCATTACATAACCAATCTATTACAAGACCTTTGAAACTGAAACTATTACATAGGAAAGACTCCACCACATGAAGAGTAGAAAAAGGAATAGGAAAGACCTCTCAAGGCAAGAATATTGGTGAGGCAATGGATTTAACCCATGACTTTTAAGACAAGGAGTTTAAGAAGACTCTTTGCCACCACTAGGACACCACCCTTGTGGCAAATCTAGTCTAAATTAGATTGCATGAAATTATGATTTTTCATCAAGAATTGGATGACGAATTTAGTCTAAGGGATATTGAAGCCTTAAATTCCATCGTCAGCGAAATCAATAACATCAATCAAAGCTTTAAGAAGATGGAGGACTCAATACTATTTAGATTACAACCATTAATAAGTAGACAAAAAAGATGGTTGCAATCCTCAATAAAAAGTTTTGATGCTCTCCGAGTTCGCAACCTTCACTGTCTCGAGTACAAATTCAGATCAATTATTCTGAAAACCCATCGTTAGAAGTTAAAAAACTTGATGTGAAGAAAATGATGATCGGACGTCTTAATATCAGAAATGGAACATTGCAGATGCGGATTATGTTTAAAAGCTTTTATATTCAAGAAGAAAATTAAAAATAATGACAATTGTGGAGTTTACATCAGCTTTGTTATAATGATGACTCTGAGTGGGTAATTGTTATCAAAGCTAGTAAAAAGGAAGCGTCATCATCGCTATATTTAGAACTGAATTGTTACTGGAAGAAATTTTCTAGTTCAAATAAAATTAATGACATTCAAAATCTATCAGAGGTGAAGATATAGCCATCTTTATTTATGTACTTTACCTTCAAGAAGAGCTTGAAACACGACCTCGTACAAGCTGCAAGTGAAAGCTTTTTAAAAAGATTCAGGAAGTTGGCTAACCCTAAAAGGGTTTGGTTTTGCTTTCCAGATGTTATTGATGACAGTATGTTAATTCCATTGACGTATGTCATGTTTTTGTGCAAAGTAGTTGTTCATAATATTTAGATTAAATTTAGAATAGTAACTAATTATTGTTGTAAAACTAGAATAGGAAAAGCTACAACAAGAATTAAATACGCGACAACGACATTATCGGAGTGTTTATATTCTCATTGGAGAGACTTTCGAACACGACAATGAGAACGACAAATCTGGGAGTTGCATATCACAAAGATTTTGGAACCTTGGAGAGATAATGACTCATATATTCTCCGACTGCTATTTTGAAATGCAGTCACATAATTTGGAAAAAAGAATATTTGGTAATTGCAGTAAACCACCATTATAATATTCCGTTTTGCAGTAAACCATCATTTTAACAACTAATTGCGAAATGAGTATATTATAATAGCTTCGTTATCAGAAAACCACCATTGACACTATTCCGTTAAAACTTTTGTTAAGTGCGTGTACACGTGGAAATACAATATTATTTTATATTTAAATTAATTACCGAAAACCACTATTATAATCACAGTTTTACGAAAAACCACAATTTTAATAACTTATTATCAGAATACTACAACTGCATTGTTCATGCTAGATCAGAGGCTCATATGATAATTTTACTCGTTAATAAGTATCTACTAGCTACATGGCGCTTCAATTTAATCTCGATGGAAGTCAATGAAGAAAATAATGTTAGAAAATGCAAACAGAAGTTAGCAGCTTATCAGTTCTGCTTGCACCTTCACTTTCACTTTCCAATTGAATGCGCGTTTCTTTTAAACGGGAAGTCAGCAGCTCTATCTTATTAGTGTCATCAGCAACAAGCTGAAGACACGAATGAAATTCAGACCAGATGATAGTACTTGGCTCTAACTGTGGTAAGCTATTGTTGCCTTTCTGAAACATATCATCTACACCACCAGAAAGTCGAATGGCGTTGCTAGTCCAGCGATGCAAAATGTACTTACGCGGGATCTTTTGAATACGACCATATCTCAAAGCATAAAACACATGCCGACATTGATAACCAACCCTCTTATATTGTTTGCAAGAACAAGACAAATCATTATCAATCAGATCATGGGTGACCTGCAAAAATACAGGAATTAATACATAATTGAAATTCAAACAATATAAAAGATAAAAGACTAACCGTGTAATTATGTCGAGTAAATTTGGAGTCCCAAAGATCATAGACCTTCACCTTACCAACTTCACATAAATTGATAACTGAGATATCAAAACAGGACGCTACAATTTCCTTTTGAACATCAGCAAAAATACGAATTGTGTAGATATCACGAGCATCAATTTCTATAGCAAGCGAGGTAACAGGTTTCATTTTCTTTAATAATGAATCATGTTCAGCAATAGCCTGAGTATGTCGCTGGTTCTCAAGGGCAGATTCAAAACCACACATAAATGCCAACAAATTCATTCGAGTACTAAGAAATCTCCCAAAAAAGAATTCTGACTTTCAGACCGTGATGTGGTCATAACTAAGCAGCCTAATGGAATGTCTCGAAAATAGGTTGGGATCCAATAACGACGAAGCTTGAACATATTAGATAGCCAAACATTCCCAACAAAATCATATTTTTCAATCAAAGAATTCCAACCCGACTCAAATTCATCTATTTCCAGTTCATTAGAGTAAATAATAACACTTAACTGTCGACGGAATTCTTGAGACACATCAGAAGTAAAACCAACCTAGAAAAACTATTTCAGTACAAAAATAACCTTAAACAAATAACAGATATCATATATACTGAAATTGTTACCTTGGCAGACATCTTCTTCATTATGTGCCACATACAAAAGCGATGATGAGATTCTGGCAATACCAATGGAACAACTTTCCTTAATGCAGCATCCTGATCGTTAAAACCATGGTAGGTTGACGATCCATACACTTCAAAAAGGATTGCACAATCCAAGTATAACTATCAGCATCTTCACTAGATACAAGTGCAGCAGCAGATGTGACGCTTTTCTTGTGGTTGTCTAAACCAGTAAATGGAACAAATATCATCTTGTACCTACAAGATAATGATATCAAAAATTAAATACGTACAAATCTTATTAAAACTAATACAAATAATGGTATAACTTAGTCAGAAAACAACAATAAATAGGAAACTCAACTTGTTCAGGGAATAAGTTGCATCGAAAGACATAACATCACCAAATGTTACGTAATTTTGTATAGAAATAGGATCAGCCCAAAACAATCTCGTTAATGTCCCATCTTCAACAAAATACTCATAAAAGAATGATGGATAAACCTCTTTTTTGTTCCGAAACTTTTCAATAACCATTTGAGCATCAAAATCACCGATATAAGCAATTATATCACGCTGGACATTCTTAAAATCAAAGATGTAGCCCCAATATTCGAATACCCACCAACTAGCCCTTTATAGACTTTATACGCAACAACCGGACCAATATTTATTTTACTTAAATCAACTACAACCCTCTGATGCACAAAATTCAGTTGCCTCCTGCTCTTTAAAAACTGAGAACCACACTCACTTGCCATGGGATGATTATGACCTTCAACAAACTGAGCAATTATATAACCATTTATCCCATTCCTTTTCAACGATATCCGAGCATTGCAACCATTTATCCCATTCCTTTTCAACGATATCCGAGCATTGCAAACATGGTAGAAGGCACAACACGAGTACCATCAGAACCGGTTAAACTATCTATTAGACGAGACATCGAGTTCTTACCTTGTTTGTTACAAAAGTATACACTTGCGAATAACAGTACCATCAGAACACCGTTTATCTGACCATTTTCATACCTCAAGCTTTTCATAATCTCAAGCTTTTCATAATCTCCTTAATCAACCCCGACCCATATTCTCCACCCATCTCAACCTATTGTCACCCGTTTACTTGTAAACCCATCTCAACCCTTACTCAACCGAATAATCACCCTAATGACGAAAGTGTTTCTCAAGGAATTTCAAGTTTTGCAAAGTACCATACGCGAGATCAATGCGAAGACCATATTTTGGGTGGGAATCAATGCGAAACTGTGTGGGGATCGCCAGCCGTCGACGCGCCAGAGCAAGGTGGTGGTTTCTGCATTTTAACTGCTGCACCTCACATGTGCACCTTACTATTACACTTTGTAGTTGCATTCCATTGTTGCATTTTTTCCCACTTGCACTTCAGCATGCAGTCGTCCCTGTGTTGTGTTGCATTGCATTATTTTGAACAAAAATGATATGCTTCAGTATCATTTTACCTAAATTGTGTTCTATTAGCAGTTGGAAATCGCAGTTGTTTGGTAACGGATGATTCTCATTGTTTAGTGACTACATCGCCGAATGGGGTAACATATTGGACTCCGTTGTGTGCTGAATACTTAACCGACGGGAGTTTGATTTGGGCTATGAAGAGGCAGACCGACGAAGCTTGATTTGGGCCGTGAAGAGGCAGACCGACGTGGGTTTGATTTGGGCTGTGAAGAGGCAGACCATCGTAGCTTGAACGGAAGGATGGACTGTGAGAGGCAGACCGGGCATGTGTGTATGATTCTTGTGGTTGTTGTGTGTAAATTGATTTTGAATTTAGGGTTTGAGTCGTATGTCTGTCTGTGTGTCTAGCAATGTTTGTGCATTTGGGTGTCTCAAATTCAATTGCGTTTAGATTTTTGCATTATCGCTTGCAGTTCACATGTGCATTCAAAACTTGCATTTTCTAGTTGCATTTTACATGTGCATTTAGATCTTGCATTTTACATGTGCATTTTTAGATCTTGCATTTACCCATATTTTGTATAAATGTAGAAGAGTTTAGGCTTTTAGTAAATATGATTGGAGTCTAGTGTGACTACATTCAAGAGCTCAAGAAAGAGTCCAGAGATACATGGTTGGAGATCAAGATACATATGAAAATTGTTGGGAACGGTACATTCAAGACCATGTTTAGGGTGGGAATCAATGCGAAACTGTGTTGGGATCGCCCGCCGACGACCAACACAAGGTGGTGTTTTTTGCATTTTAACTGTTGCACCTCACATGTGCACCTTACTATTGCACTTCGTAGTTGCATTCCATAGTTGTATTTTTCGCACTTGCAGATATGCTTCAGTATCATTTACCTAGTTTGTGCTGTTTGTAGTTGGAAATCGCAGTTGTATGGTATATCTTTTCTACAGTTGAAGAGAATCAGGCTTCTCCACAACTTAAGAAAGCCATGTCGCCAAGAACTCTGATACACTTGTAAATCTATCTGTGATGAATTACTTTTTCGTTAACCAATGTCCATTCTGTTTTGTCGTACGCTGGTATCTATTGTAAAACACACCACAGTAGCAATGCAAGTGTTAAATGTAAAACATAACTTTTTTGATTCACACTTGCATTTTTCTCCATGTAAAATGTATAAAATCTCTGTGCACTACATGCGCCTTGTTACTCTGCTTTAAACCTAAGATACAACAGTAAAGTGCAATAACAAGGTGCAACAACAAAGTGCAATAACAAGGTTCAACTAAAAGGTTAACAATAACGTCAAGCTTCCATATGTTCAGTCATAAGGCCCAGTTCGCCAAATACATCCCTACTGATAACACGGATCCGGTAATTCTAAATTACATGTTCAGAATTCTACCATTGACTCTAAAATATTATGACATGTTCCAAACCGCCAGTGCAAACCAAAATGCATACAGATCCGGTTTCACAGTTACATGTACACAAACCCTAGGAGTGGCTCTTAAATATTACAACCACAAATTATAAATGCAAAACAAAAATGCAGATACCAAATACAACCACAAAATCTCATCATCAATCTTTGACAGAGCAAATCGAACAGGATACATGACCGGTACAATCTCATCATCAATCTGCAAACTCCATAGCTTTCTACTCTCATCATTGCTGACTGGAAAGGCATCTTTGGCTAAATCCCTCCCAGCATCAACTGACTCAAAGGCATAATCAGCCGTTAAATTGTCTTTCTGTTTAAACAGATTCAAAATAAAACACATTAAATATGCATCTACCATATGCAACTATAAAATGCAACTTCGAATGCATTTTCAAATTCAATGACAGAATTCGCGTTGTTTGGAATCTGCGAATGAATCCGGACTATGATTACGGGAGTCAAGCTAAATGCTGACATGCCGAGAGTCAGTTCTAATGCTTTTTCAACCTTAGTAATGTGGTGCCGCAGGCTTCAAAACCAACGATGATCAAGACATATATGATCCTACTTTGGAATGTTACTTAAAACACACTTTTTAAATTAGAATCTAAGAAGAAGAAATTGTTATTACTATGCATGAAGTAAATAACATCCCTACAAAGCTAATGAGAATTAGCAAAAGGAATTGAACATGAGATGCATGGAGCGCACTGAGTCTCACAAGTCACAATCTGTTTCGTGCACAAGCATAATGAACATTCCAGGAATGATAGCATTCAGCAACTAATACCATACACGTATAGAGCACTGGCATTTCAGATTTCGTTTCATGTTACACATGGACAAAAAATTCCAACATAGTTGAGCAAACTTGTACTATATCACATGCAAACTTATTAAAAACAAAACCCAGTCTTGCAAAGGTAAAACCATGAGAGTAAAGATCACATACAGTAACAATGCACTCTGCACTAATCCGCAGTACTTAGAAACAAAGCTATAACCTTTACCAACTAACACAATCAGGTCAGACTAAAGGCACAGAGATTTATAAGCAAAAGAGAGAAAACAGCATTTGTGAATATGAAGTTGAAATGTTACACAGACATCAACAACCCCCAAAAGGTATCCACCACACAAAATCACAGCAAATTATCAGAAAAGCCTCCTTCATGACCAACACATGTTCACAAACAACTCAAAGAAAGACACTCGATGAAAACCCCAAAAATTAATAAGTAAGAAGGGAGGGATTAGGTCGGTAGGTTAAAAGAGAGACCTTGGTCACAACCAGGAGTGAATTCGCAAGTGGTTTGGGTTTGTTTTTGGATCCGGGTGGGCGTCCTCTGGGTTGTCTTTGGACTTCAATTGAGGCTCCATCGTTGATGTTGATATTCGGGGTCCGGTTGGGAATTGGAACGGGTCGGGTTTGTTGGTGTTACGGCGGCGCCACCGCTGCTGCTTCCGTCATCAACATCTCGAGAGATGACTGGGATGGGAAGGGAAAGGGCTATTCCATCACCAAAGACATCAACTTTCTTTAATCCGATCCCGATCTCCATCTCCATATCTACAGTCTCAGGTGGATCTAGATTCAGATCCCGATCTCCATCTCCATCTCCATCTACCGTCTCGAGTGGATTCAGATCCAGATCCCAATCTCCATCTCCATCTCCATCATCCACCGTCTCAAATGGACGTCGCCTCTTCTCTGCAATTCGAAAATGGGTGTTGCAAAATGAAATCCTCGAGGAATGAATTTCAGATGGATGACAGCTTTGAGTGAGCAACTCACAATTCAAATAAGATTAGATTAAATTGACTAAGATACCCTTTCAACCATCCACATACCCAAACCCCTAATTATAAATCAATCAAACTAAAATTATTACACTAGACACATGTCAGTCTAATAATCCATCATTATGTAAAATGGGTGGCTGAGCTAGAGACTCATGGATCCATTATTTTAGGTGGATCCACCAGGTACGCCTTCTAAAAAATATAATAATTAAACTAGTCAAGAGACCATTTGTATAAAAAAAAACGATTTGTATAGAACTGGGCCAGCCCAATTAAAATGGATAATGAACTTGCAGCGACATCCAGTCCAAGTACATGTCCGTCTTCTAGGCTTGTCTAGCTAGGTCAGTGCTGACGTTTTGAACATGACCGCATTCACATTACATATTCGGACCCCGTTTCTAGTAGACTCTTCTCGGACATCATCACTCTATAATTCACTACTAAATCGTAAGCCCTTTAGTCTCCGTGCAGTCTCGACTTCCACAGCAGCAGCAGTGTCAAACATGGTGAAATCCATCAGAGTTTACGAACACGGCGGTCCTGAGGTTTCATTTCACTCTTTTGTAATCCGATTTTGCATAGCATATTATCTTCAAAATAGTGATGTGGTATCTTTAACAAAGACATTTTGTTGAGACTGTATAGTGAAATTTTGTTAATAACCCTAAAGTTGAAAGCTTTGATCTGGGTTGTTGATGATAATAGGTTTTGAAATGGGAAGATGTGGAGATTGGAGAGCCTAAAGAAGGCGAGATTCTTGTGAAAAATCAGGCAATTGGCCTTAATTTTATTGATATATATTTCCGCAAAGGAGTATACAAGCCTCCCTCCCTACCCTTTACTCCAGGTGACCTTGGCTCTCTCAAAGTCTCACCTTTTTTACATACATAATGAAAGGTCAAACACGAGGCTTGATTAAGATATGCAGGTATGGAGGCGGTTGGAGTTGTAAAGGCTGTAGGGCCTGGTCTAACTGGTAGAGCTGTTGGGGATATTGTTGCGTATGCTGGTAATCCTATGGGTTCATATGCTGAAGAGCAGATACTTCCTGCTGACAAAGTTGTGCCCGTTCCTTCCTCTGTTGACCCTATTGTAGCAGCCTCAGCCTTGCTTAAGGGCATGACGGCGCAGTATCTTCTCCGCCGATGCTTTAAGGTTAGTTAATACTAAATCACCATGCTTTAAATTAATATAGGAAGTCAATCATTATAAATTGTCGATGCACTTGTCAAAAGGTGTAACACCACTGGTTAATGGGTATAGGTGGTTTTATAAAAGTGATTCCTTCTGCCACAGTTTCTCTACTGCATACAATTAAGTAATCCTTCGCAAATTTAGATCTAGAATCTTTGTTCACTACTGTATAGTATTTGCTCATGATATCTGGATTCAACATCAGCGTCGATGCTTAAGGCTTCATTGTGGCACCCATATTAGTTTTTTCAAACATTTCTCAGGGTTTGGTAGATGCTGTTAGACTTAGATCTAATGGTGTTAGATTTAATTTTTTCAAACATTTCTCAGCCTTGCATTGTAATCCAGTATCCATTATATAAGCTTGTTCAAGGGGATCATTGGTCTTCTCCAGTTCTTATTGATAGTAATTATTAGCTTAATTTCTAGGTGACTTTTTTGATTTCAAAAATAAACCTGTGTGATCATCAGTTTTTTTCATAATCAGTCAGCAATTATGCGCCTGCTAAAATGGAACCACTGTTTTTTCTCTTTTTATACTCTGAATGCTGAGTGATTTATACCCTGTGGTAATTGATGTCATCCAATCTGCAGCGCATGAATCCTAGTGTCTGACTGTTGACTATAGAACAATTAATGGACGTGTGCAAATAATGTTATGCTGACCTGGTGTCTTATGCCATGAACAGGTAGAACCTGGGCATATAGTCCTTGTTCATGCAGCAGCAGGCGGAACAGGGTCATTGTTATGCCAATGGGCTAATGCTCTTGGTGCCACAGTTATTGGTACAGTTTCAACAAAAGAGAAAGCCACCCAAGCCAAGGAAGATGGATGTCACCATGTCATCATATACAAGGAAGAAGACTTTGTCGCCCGTGTCATGGAAATTACATCTGGCAGTGGTGTTCATGTTGTGTATGATTCAGTTGGGAAAGACACATTTCAGGTATTCCTCCCTCTCCTCTGATAAGTCGCTGTATTTTCCATTTGGTTTTGTGGTATCAACCGAAGGTGATGTGCTTCACAGGGTTCATTAGATTGCCTACGAGTTCGAGGTTACATGGTAAGTTTCGGTCAATCGTCGGGCTTGCCTGATCCACTCCCACTTCCAGCACTGGGGGCGAAATCTTTGTTTCTGACACGACCATCCCTCATGGCATACAATGCCACTAGGGACGAGTTACTGGAATGTGCAGGAGAGCTGTTTGCAAACATTGCATCAGGGGTATTAAAGGTTCGGGTGAATCATAAATACCCTTTATCTGAAGCTGCTCGTGCTCACACAGACTTGGAGAACCGCAAAACATCGGGATCTATTGTCCTACTACCCTAGTTTAAGAGTAATCATCGCTGCGTGCTCGGGTATTAAGTATGAACTCATAAAAACAATTTATAGCATATCTTGTGACCAAGTAAAACTGATGTTTTGTAATATCATGAATCCTCGTTCCAAATTCCAATGGCGGATTAAATATTTTGTATTTATTTCTATAACTCAATGCATGCATTTATAAATGAGGACAAGTCGGAGAGTTTAGTTGTAGTTCCATCAAAGTCTTGCGCAAACTAAAGAGAGAATCCTCGAAAGTCGCCAAGGTTCTAAGAGGTACAAACAGCCAGAGTTGACACAAACATAGGACATGCATGAGCACCATCATATTGCATCTAGGGTGACAGGGTGCTGCAGAAACCACTGATGCAGGTGTTAGAGTAGCTTTATATGAGCAAGACATTTACTTTAAAACCAACCAGATGCAGTGGATCAACTAACAGTGGTTGAAAAAACGAAACAAGAGTCTTACCTGTACTTCCGGAGCATCTAAATTACCACACCCATGCTAAGGAACAAGTGTTGCAGGATTGTCAAGTGGTTTTGAAGAAACCTAAAGGACTTACTCCCACAGACCAGTTAACCATAAAATTCTGCTTATCCAAAGTATTAGAAAAATAAAAATTGAGAAACTAGTAGCTTGATTTCAATTTTATTAACATTGGATCAGCAGAGCAGCTCAAGGTTGCATTTTGCTTGATGACAAGTTGTCGAAACAATAACATTAACTGTGACTTCTCCTGATCATAAACATTTCCTAAATCCTGTTCCTACAGAACATTTATATTCTGTTTGATTCTGTCAGGTAGATGCAGACCACAATGCAGCTATGGCGGTGCTCCAAGCACAGCAGGGTTCTTAAACCTGACAAGTTTTTTCCCGATTGAGAAGAAGTTCATTGAAACAGTGAGCCCCCGAGGCAAAGAAAATACATGTATGGCACAGCGAATGTATCTCAGAAGAAGATAAAGAAAATACCTGAAGGATCAAGTTTCTTGATTGATTGGATTGGTGAACCTGAGGTGGTTGCACCCTTGAACTCTGTAATTGTTTAGACTTTAGAGTATGACTGTTTCTAGGGATGGTTGATGTAAGATTGAAATTCTGACAAAATTTTGTGTAAATGTTTCAACTTTTGCCACATTGTTATCTTAAAGTGTTACACTTTTAATTCCCCTGGAAACAACAAAAGATCACTAAAAGAACCCGACAACATGCAAAAAAAGAGGCTGAGACCTCAACAGGAGCTGGTGAAAGGGAAGCTGATATTCTTGACTATTGGCTAATTGGCCTTCTGTGTCTCGAACATCAATAATGGCTAGGAAACAGACAGAACTTCCAGTCATCTGCAGTATAATTTGCTGAAACTGTGCCGTTGATAGATGTCTAGCGGCTTGGAATGTTGGGTACCTGACAGTGTAATGAAATGAGTTAACAGCTCTGTGAAATATATTTTGCACAAGTAATAAAAAATCACTGATGATTGAAGCTAACAAAAATACTTAAGCAAAATAAATTTCATATTCAGTTTGTGAAGGAAAAGCACCGGATGCACACAAGTGAAATATAGAAGTTTCCCTTTATGCCACAATCGAGGACTCATAGACTGTGATCAGGAGTGCTCCTCTATCTGAAAAAATCACCTCGGCTACATACCAGATGGGGCAAATTGCTATATCCGAATACAAGATCCGATCCGACCCGACCCATATCTATCCTGCCCAATTTCCCAAATCCTTCATCTGTTAACCGACCGAATCAACCCGACTCGTATTTTATGACCCGACCCACCCGTCAACACCAAATCCCTAAATTCGATCTCCCCCATCAAACCTAATTCCCAACTCCAAATAAAAAATAAAAATAAAAAATAAAAATAATTCCCAACTCCACCGCCGACTCCAACACACACCCCGACCGACCTTTCCCACCGCCGACTCCACCTCAACCCGAACGAGCCACCATGCCACCCAAACCCACACCTAAACCAAAGACAGCCGCACCACAACCCGACCGAGCCACCAAGAGCAAACCTAAACCCCCAACCCACGGCGGCGTCTGCTCCACCGAGCTCCGTCCCTAATGACTTGCTCCTCCAATCATGGAAGACGGCGAAGACGGCGAAGAGGAAGCGGGAGAGTGCTACGAAATCAGCAAGTGAAGCCGAAGAAGAGACGCTAAAATCAGCAGAAGCTGAATCACACCAAGAATTAGAGCTTGTATCTAAGCAAAAGAAAATTAAAGGAAGCGGAGTGCTTACAGACGTGCCATTCTCGTCTCTACTTTCGTGTGAGCCTACTTTGAAGGCTCTTGATGAAAAGGGATTTCGCACCATGACTAAGGTGAGCTCAATGTACTTAACTTGGTGAATTTTCTGTGGTGTTTAAAGGTTGTTCTTTTGTTGATTTTGCGGTAATTGAAACTTCAGATTCAGTGTGATGCGATTCCACCACTTCTTAGTGGGAAAGATCTTTTAGGAGCTGCAAGGACAGGTTCTGGAAAGACACTTGCTTTTTTAATACCAGCTGCGGAGTTGTTGCATAAGTTGGGTGCTAGCAGTCGTAGGGAAACAAGTGTTATTGTAATTTGCCCAACAAGAGAGCTTGCAATCCAGGTAAACATGTTAAACTGTGTTCTAGCTCATTTTTGATGTGTTATCACTTAACAAAATGTAACATATATGGTCATGATTCTCTTGATTAGATACACACCCTCTCTGAGTTTAGTTTTATTGAATATGTGTTTTGTATCCCTAAAATTCATAGACACATTTGGAGGCGGTTCAACTTTTGAAATATCAAAACCGTCACAAACTTGTGGCTTGATTATGGGCCAAGCATCAAAAACAGGTGAAAAGAAGAACCTTTTAAGAGGATTGAATTTGATAGTGGCTACCCCTGGGCGACTTCTTGACCATCTACAAAATACCGCAGGTTTCAGTTATCAAAATTTAAAGGTATATAGTATATGTGCTGTGTGTAGTTCTCTTTTTCCTTTCACAAAGAAATAAAAAATATTTATTTAGCAAGGCCAGTCCTTGTCTGTCGACGTCGTAATGTTAACGAAGGATTTCTTCAAGTACACGAAGTGGTAGCTTTGTTTATCGGATGACATATTTTTCAAAATTTCATATTGATAAGTTTACTATATAATCTATGTTCCTTTTCCAGAATCCAGTAGAAACATCTTAAATACTTTTTTCAAAGGATAAGTATTGGGATCCAGTTATATCAATTTTCTTATTTTTCTTCTCCAATTTAATGCAATTAGTAAAAGTGTTTAAATTACAATGATTGTTACTGATGACTAATGCTTTTGTTTTTTTAAAGTCTATCTGTTTTAAATTTGACATCAAAATTTTTGCTAGGTTTTATTGAGTGAAAATGAGCAAACATTTGAATGTTGTTGCTTTTTACAAATTAATATACATGGGTTTGTTTTCCACCATAAAATGACCTTGTTAACTTGTAAAAACGTGGGAATATGAGCATCAGAGATTAAGTTAAAACTCCATCACTATTCATATGAGTTGGAATCAGGCACTCTCATTATTTGGCTTTCACCCGTATTTCTTATTTTCTTGTTAAAAACCTATAATATTTTTGTTTATGGATATTAAGTTTAGTGGCTCAAATGTTTCCAGTGTCTAATCATTGATGAAGCTGATCGAATTTTGGAACCAAACTTTGAGGAAGATTTGAAGCAAATTCTCAAAATTCTTCCAAAGGTATAAATCTTATGTTTTAATGTTAGCAAACCGTCCTGCTATGTGCCGAGAATGATAGAGCCATAGGGCTCACAGGATCAAGCAAAGTTATTAAAGGTTGTATAATGTACGATATGAATTATCATGTAATATTCTTGTGTCTGGTTTAGGCTAGTAATAATAGCTTCATATAACTGTTTTTTGTTAAAAGAGAGACTAACCTTGGATTGGGGGATGTCAATGTCGGCTGATGATTTTTTCAAGACAATAAGTAAAAAAATAAACGAACTTATGTATACTAAAGTTTGTGGTCTGATTATCCTGTTGTCGTTTCATTGTACAATATCTTTACTATCAAAGTTGGTCCATAGCTATACTTACGCTCTAACTGGGAATTCTATGTGGTACAGGAAAGGCAAACGGTTCTTTTTTCTGCAACCCAAGCTCAAAAGGTACGTGCTTGATAGTTATAACTTATATATCATCTTTGGCAAAACAGTCTATTGACTTTTAGTCTAGTATATAAGTGTATTTGTTAAAAATGTGATGCTACAGGCTGAGGATCTTGCTAAACTATCATTAAAAGATCCGGTGCATGTTGATGTCGATTTTGGAAGGAAAAAGGTATTACTTCTTTTACTTAACAAAGTGAATATTTTTATGGTCCAACATTATGTCTAACACAAGCATCAATATTTTAGGTTACTAATGAAGGACTAACACAGTGCTACTGCATTGTGCCATCGACTGAGAGGTTTCTTGTCCTATTTTCTTTCTTGAAGTGGATGAAGTCGAAGAAAGTTATGGTTTTCTTTTCTTCAAAAGCTTCAGTTGATTACCATTTGCAACTCCTTAGTTCTACTGGCATCGATTGCTATTACCTCCACGGAGATGTTCCCCAGTCACAAAGGACGCAAACATTTTTGGAATTTTCCAAAACAAAAGTTGGTATCATGCTCTGCACCGATGTTCTTGGCCGTGGGGTTGATGCGACAAGTGTGGTATGGCCTTGATGAAATTTAAATCAATGTGCTGTTAAACCTGAAAGGCTAATTTTTAGCAACACTTTAACAGAGTAAATATTTTTGTTAAATGAATAAATATCCAAAGAAAATTTTCTATATGGCTCACGAGCATTGTGTTAAAGAAAAGCTGTTAAATGACATATTTTTATTATAAGGTTTGTTAAGTGAATTGCCTAAATAATGATAACAATGATCAGATGTTGCTGCTATATTGAATCATAGAGGATCTGATTTATTTTCACCTATCTTGTAGGATTGGATTGTGCAATATGACCCTCCTGATAGTATCACGGTATGAGTACTTTCAACTAGTAAATACTAGTGTAGTCCTTTTTTATAATCACATGCACCTCGACTGATGGGAGTCATATGACTTGCAGGACTACATTCACCGAGGAGATGAAGTTTGTTGTGTATCTTAAGGTTTGCTTCATGCTTCTGAGTTCTGTTTTCAGATTGTCGTTAACAACTAAAGGATTACTGTTTGATATTCGTAAACATGTGTTGTGCAGAAAGCTAAGGTGCCGGTTCAAGAGTATGAATTCAAAAGGAGTAAAGTCTTTAAAATCCAGCCAAAGCTGGTAAGCATGTGGAATCTCAGTTCTCACTCTCAGAAACCATAATATTCCAAATAACTCAACATGAATTTGAGTAAAATTATGTGGTTTTATTTGCAGGAGCTGCTGATAGCTAATAGCAAGGTATTGAGAAATGCTGCAGAATCTGCGTACCAAGCTTATTTATCGGCATATATTTCACATTCCTCGAAAGATATATTCAATGTTCACAATCTTGTGCAACAGGTACTAATTAATATGTACACATTTACTATTAACATCCCCACCCCTCTTTTTCAAATTTGTTCCCCATTTAAAAAAATTAAGTAAACAGCTTTACAGTCTGTTGATAGCTGTGTTTATTAATTCAGTTAACATGTGTACCGCTTTACTGAACAGGATGTTGCCAAATCATTTGGGTTTCGTTCGCCTCCAAAGATATCTCTGAATCTTGGTGCTCTCAAGTCAAAGCACAACCAGAAAAAAAGCGAAGGTGAAAGAAGTCACCGTGGTTTCAGTATCAGTAAACCATACGGTAATAGGTGATGAGAAGTTAAACCATCACGACTCTTAACAAATTAGGAAACTAGTCCCTTAAGTTTTCTTTGGTCTCCATTTACTATTCATTATACATGTTATGCCATTTGTTGATCATCGACCCTAGCTTAGATAAAGTCTCATTTGTAGTCATGACCTTTGTTATGGAATGTTGTTGTATTCACGACCAACTTGATAGACCATGTATATCAGCATAGTGGTTCTATTTTTGCTTCTAGATGCGTTTTCTTGTATCAGGTTGGATTGTATATAATACATTTTTAGAATGAATCAGTTTGTTAACAAATGCACATTTTTAAACATCTTTTTAATGTTAGCTTCTGAAATGTTATTGCACTCTTTTCTTGTCAGAATTGCTATGACAGTATTCCATTATTAGAAAGTGTATTTGTCTACAAAAGGTAAAGTTCTAGGAGGACGATTAATTTTTCGTAAGACGGTAGGACACAATCTCGATCGTTCATTAATTATAACCTAACGGTTAAGATTTAACATAAAATAACCGTCAAATCCACCGCCCCGTGTTTATCGCAAATCCAACCGTCTAATTTAATTAAAACTCAACTATAATCTTAACCGTCGATTTATTAAAATTAATGGCACAGATTTTGTCCTCCTATCTTAGACATATATTATGTCTTATATGATCTCAACCCTGTCTACAAATATTGTTCCCTTGTAGAGTATGATAATTAAAAGATGGCATGTACAACAGTAGATCGGTGATATGACTATATTGGTGCAAATCCACCCGAAGAAGGGAGCATTTCTAGCTAAACAAATCAAGAAAAATTGGAGCCATTGGCCATGATACAATTGCTGGTTGCCCTTTCTGATGGGGCCGTTCGCAAAATCTCAACAATTGATTTATGCGTGCGACTAAAATGTGCTTCCAGGTTACTAACAGTATAAGAGGCAGCTAATCCCAACTCTCTTTAGTTCTTCTGAACTGTTTTTTCTGCGAGAGGACTTTTTTATTTTGCATTCGTTTCTGCTCCCAAATGGCAGCACTGTTGGCGATAAAACAACATTAAAATTTCTACTCAGTTGACCAACATAATATGCTTTGCATTTTAAGGATCCCAGACAATTAAAATAAATTGTGTGATGAAAAACTTACAGCTTTTCAATCTTCTTCTTTTGCTCCTCGGAAGGAGGTGGTGGTACATACGAAGCAGCGTCAATAATCGCCTATCCAGGAGTGCAAATACAGATCATTATTTTGTTCATTGATAATGAATCAAAATGCAAGCATTTAGTTCTGCTGAAATGTATTATTAAGTTACCTGTAGTTTCTCCGAAGCATCTTCAATATTACCTCCGTAGAAAACAGTTGGTTTGTCAGCAGAATTCACAAAAACAGGAGTTTCACTATGTTGAAAGAAAAAAGCGATGTGTATACAAGCATTTACTAACTTTTGAGTTCTAGTTCTTGTAGATGAAATAACTATCTCCCCGTCTTTGTTGATCCTGTTTTTTTCCTATGCAATGATCAAAAGAAGAGCAAGCACATCAGTTACTAAAATATGGTTGAGTCATGTGAGTGCTAGTTCAGAATTAAATAAGTAGCGCGTTCCCCCTTGCACATTCCTTTCACTTATGAAATTCATATGTAGGCCACAAGTAATATATTAGCATTGTCCATGTTTGACGCCAATCAACCTTTCATATTACCAGGCACCGACTCGTTTCATTTAGTTCAAGATGTCATCTTCACGGCACCCAGGTTATGATATTCTACAACTCAGCAAATACTACACTAACCCACCATCAACAATATTCGATCTCTGATTCTGTCACTCAACCAGTACGCATTTTGTACATTAAACCGCATGTCCACCTTTGTGTTAACTTCAAATAACTAAAGACGCAACATGTATCAAGATCATTTAAACACTCTTACATTACACACCTTTATTCACATTTTGTCCTCCAGGGCCTCCACTTCTTGCAAAGCTTACAATGACGTGATCTGGCATAAATATAATGAACACATGAAAAGGGCACTTTATTGAAACCATGAAACATGTGACATCCTAAGTGAATAACAACAAGGCATTGACCGCCAATAGAATGTCATAAAAATTAAACATGCGACTGAAACTGAGAAAGCTGATACTACAATATCGAATGCATGCATTGAAATTCAGAACCTCAACTCAGCAAAATCAAGACAACCTACAACAATTCTGTTCATCAAATTTAACTCCGCAAAAAAGAAATAAAAACCTAGCTGAGTGATCGAACAATTTTCCTAGGCAAAGACAGAATCTTGATATTCAAACAACCACAAAAATGTGAATCGGATGGACTTAAAATGACCTAATGTAATTTTGGGGTAGGCTCGTGATCAGCTTTGTTAGCTCTCTCTTCAGCCTCCTGCATCACTTGCCTCATCTGCGAAAGTCACGCCGATGCCTTCTTCACTCCACCTCCACCAGCCTCCGACGAATGGCATCGAATCCGATTTTAATTGATTCCTCCGCTGGAGACTCTAACTTTCGCATTCGCTGACAGAAAAATTTGAAACGGCCGATGAATTACCGGAAAAACGACCGTCGGATTGAGGACCTTGTTTGCAATTGCCAACGTTACAGGCTATGACATGGTGCTCATCTGCCCAGCAAGAATTTGCCTTTAGCAATGGTGCATGTCATCGCTGATAGTTTTTTATCATCTAGGAGTATACGATATCGTGTGGCCAACACGAATACTGCTCTGGCAATAGTGAAAATGATTATTTGTGTGCCCATTTTACTATATTACAATTATTCGATTTATCGTACACTATTTTTTGACTGATATTTTGGTATAAGCAAATAAACAGCGTATCGATATTGAGTTTAAAGGACAATAGGCGTTTGCCAAGCTGCAGTCATATAGGCAAACATCCATTCGTGATCGTTAATGTTCAAAATTAGCGAAATGAACTACGGGCCATTCAAAATCACCAAATGTATTGGAAAAGTTGCTTAAAACTGGATTGCCAAGTTGCCAACACAAGCAAGATACACAATGTTTTCACATTCGGTCTTAAAAAATGTGTGGGAGAGCCAAACTCAGAAACTAGTACTAGGGCTGGGCAATTCAACGGTCCTACCTATTCTGCATGGTGAACATATACTTGCAATGAGGCATATACAGAGACACAATCTATTTGCTCCCACAAGTACTGTCCAATGACAACACCAGGCTCGAAATGCTACTGGGGTGAATTGTCGTCAACATAGACCAGTTACCAAAAGTCCACCTCGAGGGCGAGGTTTTATTCGACGGAGAAGTAATGATGGGAGTAATGACCAACTTAATATGGGTAGGGGGTGCGGCAGAAGAAAATGGAGTACGCTTGTGACTCACTTTCTCCAGCCTCATCTATAGTGACCTTCTACTTTATGACAACTGGAGTACGCTTGTGACTCAATTTCTCCATTATAAATGTCTTCATCTGATTCTTTGCATATTTGTTTGACGAGATAAAGATGTCATCTTTCTTTGATTCACATGAAAGCCCAAAAAATATGTTAGTTCTCCAACAAGACTCATCTAGAATTCACTCTGCATTTATTCCATGAACTACTATGTCATTCTCTTTGATGTAAATCCAAATACTATGTCTTAGACAAATATAGTGTTATGTCTATCCCCCACGCAAATAACTTTTTTGAAAGAGAAACATTGTTAACCGCACATACCAGACTATGGACACGTGTTTCAGGCCATGCATACAATGCTTTCTACATGCGGTATACATAATCTAGTTTTTGTGGGTTAACAAAATTGTGCTACATACCTCTCTCCCTATAACACTATGTTCAAAAACGTACATTTAGCATCCATCTGATGTAATCTGAAAATAAAATAGCAAGCAAGGGTCATCAAGATCATTGAGTGGTACAAACCGAGCCACTAATGCAAAGGTTTTCTCAAGTTCTACTCTATCAATATGTGATTTACCTTGTGCACTAACCTTGCTTTGTTTCGGGTTATGTTCTCATTCTCATCCGTCTTATTTTAGAACACCCAATTTGTTTCAATCATATTCACCATCAGTGGGTGTTAAAACAAATTCTCATACATCGTTTCGTATGAACTCACCAAGTTCCTCCTACATAGCTATAACTCAGTACTCATCTGCTAGGGCATCAGGTACACTTTTTAGCTCAATGGTGGATACATAACAAGCGAACTGAGACACCTCTCTATTCTTAACCCCTTAAGCACCGTACTCCTACTCAGATTCCTAATGACATTTGTCATGGGGTGATGCTTCTTAACATGCCACGAAGGATCCAATTTAGTTTGCTCTTCATCATAAGAACCTTCCTTAACATGTTTGATAGAGCACTTTTGTATGCTGTTTTAGTTCCTTTACACTGCTTATAATTCTAACATATTTAGTATAAGATTACGCTTTTGGTGTAGTTTTATATTTCAGGTTGATTAGAAGAGTTAACAAAAGTGCAACAAGAAGGCTGAATCTCGGAACAAAAGACAACAAAGTAACAAGAGCCAAAGACCAACGAGCGCGCGAGTAGTGTGGCGCGCGAGTATGAGTCGCGCAAAGCAGAGCAAAACGATGACGTCAGCAATCAGCGAAATATCCGGAGCGGACATCACACGCAAAGAATATTTCTAAGTTCGGTTTTTAGAGATCAAGATATTCCCAAAGCTGATTTTTAGATGATTTCCAACAGATTTCTTGCCTAATTATTCGTGGAAACCCTAGGAGGCAAGAGTATAAATACAAAGCTTCAAAGAAGTCACAGGCATGCGCAGAGAGAGGCGACTTGGAGCAGATTGGAAGAGAAGATCGCAGAACTGCTGGCGCAAGGCTGAGACGCGCACTGACGACGCGCGCATCAGGCTATAGTGTCTTTACTTGTTGTTTTCATATAGATATTGAGATGAATATGTTCAGCATGTCTAGTTAACTTTCTGAATTAAGTTTAGACTTTAATCTATGAATCATATGTTTTGAGGTTTTATTCTTAATGCATGACCTGTTTAGTATTATTACTCCGAGCATACTTGCATGATAACTAGTTTAGATAGTTAGGCGAAGCCTTTACCCGCAGACCTAATTATAGATTCTATTATCTAACGTTAAACTATCAGATGTACCTTACAGTGAATGATAGGAGTGACACTAGAATAGTTAATCACTACCTTTACCGGATTCGTGGTTAATTAGACTAGGTTGGGTAGTAATATCATATAGAACCTTTACCGGAATATATGTGTAAGTTATTAAGCCTTTACCGGACCTTAGCTTGCGTGAACAATCAGTCATAGATCCTTAGAAAACCCGTGATAAACATAGAAGTTCATAGTGATAAGTCTAAGCTGAGCTCATCTCTCATTTATAGTTTACACTCGTATTTATTCTGTGTGCCAGTAGTACTCACGTTCCTGTTTTCTTTCTTTTACTTGTTTTACTCACACAACCCCATCTTTAGTTGTAGATAAAAGACGACTTCTCACCGTTCCCTGTGGATTCGAACCATGACTTACCTAGACTATACTAAGGAGGAGAGGGACAAATTTGCAGCACTCAACGACGTGCTCGTCAATGTTCTTCTACAACTAGTGTCTGATCATTTGCCTCATTTACACAGTTTCTCTCGCACTCTCATCATCATCTGTCTAAACAATCTATGGTACACATCCATTTTGCATTTTCTACTTCCTTCGACTCTCTCCATCACTAACTATACATTTGACGACTTCATGATTTTTCTAGTTCTTTTGTTGTAGACTTTGTAGGCACGGATGTTATGGGAGTATACTATAAAAATGCCTTCATCACTCTAGGTATCCAACTTCGACCTATACTTCCTATCATCCAAAATGTAGCAAGTTGTTCAAAAAAATGTGAAACCTTCTTACATGTACAGATCTCAAAACACGTTTTGTCATTCTTGTAGTTGACGAATAGTTTAAGGCAAGAAAATTTAAATGCTAATCTTAGCCACGCGAGTCAAACAATTTTTAATACATAGGAGACCCAAGAGAAAAGCCTAGACTGTATTTTTTAGGAAGGGAACCACGAACTATGCACAAGTAACCCATGAGTGTTTTAAACTAATGGTATGTTGGAGTAGAGGTTCAAACATGAGCACTTAATTACCAGTGACCTACATGTTTACGAATTGGCTACCCCTTTCAAAGCCTAAACTGTATTTTGTATTTAATATTAATAGTGCAAGTCTACGAAGTAAAGGGATGTTTTCTTATAGCAACGAGGGATCTTTAGTAAGTATTGAAGACCGTAGTGAAATGGGTTGTGCACTTAATATACAAAAATGCAATAAGAATCCTAATTTAATCCTAAGTTACAAAATATCAATGCAATTTTATTGATGCCAACATATAAAGTTTTGAATGATAAGTTTCTTAAGCTATTGTACTACGCATTCTAAATTTCAACTCTCGCTCCTTGCCTAGATAGTAGGTAGTTCTAAGTTGTGATCCTCTAACTCTCACTCTATTAAATCATTTCTAGAACATTAAATCTCATAACCTCTTGGTCTATTGATTGGTAAATGATGTCCATAATATAGTTTACCTAAGAAAACTGTGTTTGTCACTCTCGCACACAAAACACTACCTTGACATAGAATTCTGAATGTGTATGTACGTGTTTGGGAGTTATCACAACTCCAACAAGCAGCAATCTACTAGTGACAATCGGAAAGCGCAGTACAACCTTACAAGACTTTCTTTTTAAGCTCGTTTACCACCGACTCGTCTGGATAGCAATGAGTCCCCCTTAGTGTAGAGCTTCCGTTCTATGGCTTGTCTAAGCAGTCTATTCTCTTGCACGCTGCTTTGTCCTTTGTAGTCCTCTCTTGAACCATTGACCTTCTCTTCGGACGACTGGAAAAGATATGTGTCATATCAACTTTTGTGAAACTTATACCTTCAAAGGGTTATCTGGTTATGTGATATAGGAGAATATCATTGGAGATAGGAGCTTAAGTTAGTACTCTTGGATATTGCTATCAAATGCAAGTTTACTAATATAAACCACTTGATTCTCCAACCCCGTTCAACTCTTTTTATAGAACAATCAGTTCTTAAAAATCCTATAACATATATTTGAGTTTGAATATTTGTTAGTTATACTTTTCCAATTTTTTTGGGATTGCATTTCTAAATTATGTTTGAAGAATATTTAAGTCATATCTCTCCAAGACTTCAAGTTATTCGCGGATATGCAACTGCCCGATCCTCTCAGATATGAAAATTCGAGAATATACACCTTGCGATAATGTCTCTCTTCTCTGTCACTTATTCGGTTCTTGTTGTTGCGTATATTATTGCATCATTATTCTAATTTGCAGTTATAATTAGTTACTATTCTAACTTTGATCTAACTAGTTTGAATAACTATTTTCCACACAGTATGGCATATAGCAATGGAAACTTATACTCAATAATTATTTTTTTCATATTTAAACAAGATTTGAGGAGTCTAAACAATTTCACATCAAATTCGGTACCCTTCCCGACAACTCAAGCGTCGAGTCTAATTTATCGCTCCATTCGGCGATTCCAAACTTGGCTTCAATATTCTTTTGCTATAAAAATCAAAGAAAACGTGGGTAAATGGCTCTACTGTGGTTGTCATTGTGAACGTGCTTCGACTCAGCACTGCTTTGATCTGACTCAGTTATTGTGTGAACTTGTTTCTTCATTTCATTAATAATCGATATGAAAATTATATGTATTTTCACTTTAATAATTTGTAATATGGGTCTTATGTTTCATACATTATAGAAATTAGAAATATTAAGATATATTTTTGAATTTTGTAATACATTTATTAATATATGTTTCAGGAGAAGGGTTATAGGAGGATAGATAAGACTTCGTAGAACAGTGAGTCACAATCTTGAACACTGACTATTTATAATATATCGTTCGAGAGTTCAAGATTTAAAGTAAAAATAACTGTTAAATCCAATCGTCCCGTATTTTTACAAATCCAACAACCTAATTTAAATAAGACTCATCTTTAATCTCAATCGTTGATTGTCTTACGATATTACGTATGTAACATGTCTCATTTCATCTGAACACAATGTAACATATATAGACAAATAAATTTTTGAATTTATCATTATTGAACTTAAAACAACAATAGATGGACCACCATATACATAATCAAATGATTTTATAAAACATTAAGACGAGTAATAGCCTTTAAAATTTTAATATACTTCTCATAAGTTGTAATTTTCTCAGTCAAATCCGGATTTTGTATTCCAAGAACTCCATTCCACAAAACTATCGCACGTTGGTTTGTCTCTGCCAATCTTAATACATCCAACATAGCATTATCTATGCTTTTCTCTCTTTTGACCAAATCATGGTATAATATCACAGTCTTACCATACATATCACCATACTGTAGCCTGCATGATTCCAATGAACTCTTCTCATCAGGCAAATGTGTTTTATCACGTTGTTTTGGCAACGCAATCATAATTTTTCCTATTGGTACTTTGGTTTGCTCTAGAACAGACTGTGCCATTTCATATTTATTTGTTGCTGTACGACATTTAACATATTTTTCCAACAGTTCCTGACATTCATCTTGAATTGAAGTGTGTGAACAAATTAAACTAATCAATGGATATTGAGAATATGTGAATTTAGAATTGATGCAAAAGTAAAGTATAAAAATGAGCATCTTGATGGAGATGTTTACACATTTGAATAAAGACATTGTTACTTTTGATTTTCACTTGTCCTTGTTTTGATTGTTGATTGTGCCCTCACATATTTATAGAATAGTATTTATAGAATAATGCGAATTTACATTCAATTGCACACTTGAAGAAAATAAATTAGCATCAAAGTTAGCATCAAATGTACATTCTAATATGACTTTTTTAAAATCATTACTGCTACAAATTAGAAGCATGATAGTATTTTTTCATATACATATATATAGGGGAAGTATCATGTGGATCCTCTCAATTTGGTGGACTCGTGGATCCCCTCTTGCACCCGTTGATTGCATTTTTTGGACGCTTCAGATTGTGCCAACGCATTACATGTGCACATGACAAATGCACATACGTGGCGCAATCACTATATATCTAGGGACAATTGCAGAAAATCACTATTATAATACTTTGTTTTGCAGAAAACCATCATTGTAACAACTAATTACGAAATGCCTCTATTATAATTGCTCTGTTATAACAAAAACTACCACTGTCGTAACTTCGTTAGTTATTACAACCTACGCGCCCTACGATGCGTGGGTAAATAATTTTTATATTGACAATTATAGAAAACTACTATTATAATATCAAACTTTGCAGAAAACCATAATTTTAACAATTAATTACAAAATGACTTCATGATAATAGTTTTGTTATCGGAAACCATCATCTCAATATATAAGTGAAAATAGAGTTGTTGATTCTACGATTGTAGTTACGTTTGACGAGCAATGCAGAAATACCTCTTGCTAAAAAATTGGGTTCAATAATAATGATCCACACTTGACATAAAACCTGATCGAAGTATATTTGTGGGCACGGATGTGGCAGAAGTTTGTATGTTTAGCATAAATTTGAACCATAAAGAAGGCAATACAGTACAACAATTAAAGTTTAAAAGCAGCAATAAAATAAATCATAATTCATAAGGAAAGGTAGTGAAAAACTTACTTGTTTCTGAACTGGGTAGCCGATAGCCTTTACACAATACTAATAAGCTCTCGAACATGAATTTTCTTTCTAGCATTATTTCTTCATTGACATCAATCAAGATTCAATTGAATAATAATGTAGCTAGTACACATTTAGTAAAGAGTTATTACATTAGAGCCTCCAATCTAGCAAGAATCAGGCATCCAATAGTCACTTCACAATAAGTTATTACAATTATGGTTTTTGTAAATTTGAGATTATAATGGTGGTTTTTTACAAAATTCAGATTATAATGGTGGTTTTTTGTAATTAAATTAATTAATAAAATAATATTTAATTACCATACAAACACGCTTTTAACGGTAATTTTAACGGAACTGTAACAATGGTGGTTTTTTGATAACGGAGCTGTTATAATAGATGCATTTCGTAATTAGTTGTTACAATGGTGATTTTCAGCAAAATAATGTATTATAATAGTGGTTTCCTGCAATTAACCCTTATATCTATGTAATTAATAAATTTTTTAATCATAGATGAAAACCTGTATAATATGTCATATTGCATGATACCACCTGCATAATAGGTCAATTCCATGATACCACATGTGTATTACAATATTGCATTCCCCCACCTTGACAATTATCGGTGTTATCAAACAACCATCTATGGTAACGGAGATGTGGTTAAATGAATATGGTAGTGATTATAGAGGTGGTGAATTGAAAACTCATTTATTATATTGGTGGTGTATTGTAATAAAAATATTAGTATTTTATTAAAAGTTAATATATTTAACGGAATTTTTGACGGAACAGTGATATAAGGTTGTTTCGTAAAGACAAATGTTATACTGGTGGTCGAATGCAATATTATAATATATAGGTGGTTTCATGGAATATGATCTATTTTACAGGTGATCATTTATAATTAACCTTTAATAAAACACATGAACTACTATTAGAGGTTGTTTTTTTGACGCCATATTTCACTTTACCATTTTATCATTGTCTAAATATGTATTTACTAAATCCTTATTGTCATAAAGACTATATCATATGATATCTTTTAATATATAAATTTAATATAAATCAATTTAAAGGCACAGATAAAAGTTCAAGGATGACATATAAAAATTTATAAGACATTGAGACATAATCTCGATTGTTGATTACTAAAAATCCAACGTACGAGATTTAAACTTAAAATAACCGTCGAATGTAACCGCCAAATTTAATTATAACAATCTTAATCTCAACTGTCAGATTAATTAAATCATCGATTAAGATTAAATTCTTCCGTCTAATGAAAATATATTGTCCTTTCGTATCTTATCCGTGCGCATGAATACTATATGAAAATTCAATGAACCACTAATTAGAATATCATCCTTTTCTATTTATTTATATAAATATAAGTTATATGATTAGAAAAATATATGTATAAGCTCCATTCATTATAGTTTGTGTTAACAATCATATATACCGCCGTCGCCTAGAGATTCCTTTTGAACTAATGTTGGGGCGATGATTGTTGCTTGATGCGAGTCCCATACCATCGGTGTCATTGGCACGCTTCTCTTTTGTAATTTCATTCAACATTTCTTAGATCCGAAAATTGTATTGATCCTGAAAAAGTTGTTGGTTTGTCTCTTCTCGAGTGTCCATGCTCTCTTTGTTTTGGAATCCATCTTTCTGAGGTTACATGTGGACATACTCTTCTTGATTACTTTGAATGTCTTCACCTTTATTTGTCTTATCAGCGGGCGATCTCGAGCTTCATAATATTCCTCAAAGTCCTTCGAACACTAGATCTTTACTTGTCTTAGATCTGTAAAACACGTATTTACAGATGGTTCAAGTCAATTAACCCTAAACAAAATAAAAGCTTCAAATTTTGTCTTACAATCTTACATAAATAACATGTCTCACATGATCGTAAACTATGTCAAGATATAATAAAAATAAGTATTTTTTTAATATGAAGAATTTGTAAAGAAATAAAGGTGACACAAATAGAGAAATAAAGGAGGAAGTAGGGAGGTTTTTCTTATTATCTTTTCACATAATACAAAGCCTTTATATAGGCATTTATAAAGAATATGAAATGACATAAAACTCAAAAGTCATACAACCATCATTGGTGTATATTTATAACACTCCCCTTTGGATGACTCTTGAGTAAACAAAACTTTCTTAATCTGTCTCGTTAAAACCCTTGTCTTGAAAAAATCCAATTGGGAGAAAAACCAAGATGTTGGAAAAAGAATACATATATAATTCTCCCCCTCATATTGACATTCGTTTAACTTGTTGTTAGATTCTTCATAATATGGTACTTCAGGACCTATCATATAGGAAAAAGATATTGCTTGTATGAGTGTATGAATTGTCTCGTTAAAACTCTTTCCTTTAAAAAATCCGATGGGATAAAAACAAAGAAGGGAAAAAATAGAATCATAACACTCCCCTCAACTTAACATTCATAGAAGTTCTTCGAGTTTCGGTGTAATGCTTTGCGCATTTATTAATCCTTCAAAAACTTCTTGTACATGTCTACGAATGCATATATGCATTTATCATATCCAAGAGTTGCATTATATGCCTCAATAATTAAACAACTAAAATAATAGTAATTGATGCGATATTCAACTACTGTCGAATAGCTTTATTTAATTCACTCTAAACTTATGAGTAAAATTCCGTGCATCCTGTTTGACTTTGTATCTTACGGGTTTGTTACATTCAAACTTATGTGTGAACACCTACCCAAAGTTAACTGGTATACACTTCGTGTGTTGCAGCTTCAGGTCCAAACAAACGACATTTACTTAAGTATCTAGCTCTTACAATTACTCTGAGATCGATATTTAATTTATTTTGGTATCAAAATCATCTTCTTTGATGACTTTAAATTTGAAGATAAAATTAGATATACATCATTTTAATAATCCAACAATATTGTTGGCGGCATATCAAATTGTAGCTGATATATTTGTCATTTTTCTTGTCAAAAGGGGTCTCTTCTTGATTTTTTCTTTATTTATGAACCATCTAACTTGTCGACATCTTCTTACATCGTAAAAATTTATTCCACTTCCAGGAAAGTATATTCTTAGATCCTCTTGGTTTCCCACAAATCGACGTCTCAAATAATTTATATCTGGAGTTCACTACAAGAAAACATTTCATTATCAACGATATTTTCTGTTGATCATATATGGAATCCGTTAGTATTGTGTATAACTCCAACAGAATTTGCCGTTGATAGTCCGTTGTTTATAACGCCGCAGATTTTAATAAATCCGTTGCAATTTGTTATATTTCCTACAGATTGATCTGTTGGTTGCATCCTTCTATTCAAAATTTTACAAAACCGACGTATAATTCGTTGATTATAATTTGTTGATAATAATTTTAATATAAAATTACATTTAAGCCCTTGTTAATTTAACAACGGATTTGAAAATTATATTCAATGGAGTTTCCGTTGATCATATTAAAGCAAAAATTTGTATATTTATTTTGAATACCAACGATTAATCTGTTAATTTAATGGTCGTTGGTTTTAATTACATTTAATAGTAAATTACTAATATACCCTCTGCTTATTTGTGACAAATATTTGTTGAATATAATTCTGTTAGTAAATGTTAAGATTAATAAAATAACTAATATACCCTCTACTTATTTATGACAAATATTTGTTGAATATAACTCTGTTAGTAAATGTTAAGATTTAATAAAATTACATTTAAGACCTTTTATTACAATTAAAAATTCCCTTAATTAAATTTAAATAGTCGAGATATATCTAAATTTGTTTAACATAAACATTCTTTTTTTTATTTAATCCATTTGAATATAACAAGATAAACACAAAAATAAAATTAAGAAAAATTATTGAGAATGGGTTCAACTGCATCAAAAACCCATCAAAAACTGAAAAACATAGACAATTCCTAATACTTTAAACTTAAAAGGTCTGATTAACTAATTTTGCTGCATACTAATCAAAATCTTCCATATCGTTATCGGCGAAAGTTGATGCAATCCTTTGCTCACTGGTTTCTTTTTCCTATATTTCAAAAGAAGAAATGTATTAAAATAAAAATAAAATAAAGATAAACTAATAACAATTATATTACCTTAAGTGAATTTTGAATCCTTGGATATATACTCTCCAATGTTGTAATCACCAAGTTGATAACTTCTTTTTTATTGTCAGAACCTACAATGTTTCCGTCAACCATATCTTCGGCTAAACTCTCCACTTGTTCACGCGAGGGTGACGTTTCTTTGAATAATGCACTTGATGAAGCAGCTCGTAAAGTGTCATTCACAACTTTGAAAAAAAGATCATCTGACAGACATCGTCCACAAGATTGGCTAGAAAAATTTGTATTGTTCTTGTCACCATTAGAACCTGATAAGAGCTCACTAGCCGGGATACGTGGTTCACCAAAAAATAACATACAATCATTTTCGCAGGCATCAATCTTCTTGTATCCCAAGTTTAATTCTTTCACCATTTTTTTCACTTCATAATAGGATTTCGGCAATGTGTGACCCTCGGGTAGAACATCTCCAATAAGTTCAAGTAACTCGTCAAAGCCCCTCTCACTGCAGCCATACATATTTTTAAAATGAAGAAGTTTGGTAACAAAACTCAGTCTAGTAAATTTTGCGTTATTAGGATATATTGGCATTGTAGCATCTTTTAGCACTTTGTAAAATTGAGAGGCATCCCCTTGCGGCCTTTCCTCTGTCCAATCTGATTGAGAATCTCTAAAGTTACCCGTGTTGGGGATTGTAGAAGCATCCATCACCATTTCAAAGGCATCGTAAGTATCCTCATTGCCGAACAAATTTTCATTATTTTCCGATTCATTCACACTTGTTTCCACTCGTCTAGGTTCTTCACCATGCATGCTCCACTGTTGGTAGTCATCTATGAATCCATGACGATATAAATCATATTTAACATCAGCTAGTCTCTTCCAATCCATGTTTCTACACTTTCGGCAAGGGCACCTAGTCATACCATTTGAATCCATTGATTTTCCGTTTGTTACGAATTTCAAAAATTCAGCCACTCCCAACTTGAATTCTTCGGTTATACTCATGCGACTACCAACAAGCCTTTTATACATCCAAAGTCGATTATCCAACATCTGAAAAAATCACATCGTAAGATTCATAAAATAAAATCTAGGTCAAAATACATCATTAACATATCAATTCGTTGACATCTCAGAAAGATGCTCTAAAATTATTTAGGATGTAATATAATTGCTAATCAAACCTCATGAATATGAAAACGAAATCAATTTCAACCGGCTGAAAATTGCTCGATTTCAAATTAAGTGTATTTTATGACTACTTGATTCAACGTCAAATCCCTAATTAACGATCGAATATGAAAAACCAAATAAAGCAGCGTATAAAGATTATTTTAATTGAACAAACCTTAAAAATTAGAAATCTATTTTAAATAATATGTATTAAAATTTAAAATAAAATCAGACTTCAATATAATTTAAAATTTATGCCAGATTCTGTTGCATTGTACAATATAATCTATTAGATAAAGAATTTGATTTTAAGAAATCATCACAAATAACCCAATTTTTTTGCTGAAATATAGTTTATTAAGATAATTATATTAACCGTTGATATATTTAATTAGTATTTTTTCATAACTATTGATATTGTTTACAACACATATATTTCTTACCAATATTATTGTTGGTATTATATATTGATCATCAAAAAATTGTTGATATGATTAATTGCAAATAGCATATCTATCATATATATAAAACGGAAATGGTTGAATTGACGGTTTCTTTTTGAAGCCACAATTCACCTTTCTAAAATACTCTTCATCAGTTTCATATTTACACATTTAATATATCAACTATGAACTTCTTATAAAATATATGCTAAAAATAAAATTACTTGCGCATATATATGTGCAGAAACTACTAGTTTTAGTTAAATTGGTGAAATTAATTTTAAATTTAAAACGGAATTATTATCTACAAATATTTTGTTGATAATGCCATGATTACCTACAATTTAATGAATGTTGATTTTAAAGTGTTGATATTAGCATATTCAAAACCAACATTTATAATTGTGACGAAAATTTGCCACATATAATAACATTAAAAACATCAAATATATTTCTTACCAATATGTTGTTGGAATTAAATTTAATATCAATGAATTAAAAACCGTTGATTTTTGTTTGTTGAAAATATTGTAATAAAAACAACGAATGACAATTACTACAAAATCCTGTTGCAAAACAATATAGAATTTACAACAGATGTATTTCCTACCAAAATATTGTTAGTAATATAATTATTATCAAAAAAGAGGTGTCCGTTGATATTAATATGTTGATTATGAAGCTTTTTCTTGTAATGGTTACTTTAGTAATCTCCGAACAAGCTGGTGCATTTTCAGATGCATATATGATTCTGAAACCTTGTTGGCTAATGTAAACGTGTTCGGTTAATATTTATTTTGAAATCACATTTCGTGTTCTTGGATCAGAGGTTGATAACGAGAAATTTTTACGTCTCCTAGAAGGATAAAATGTAAGAACTATTACATTTCTGCTGTTGAAATTAGTGATATAAGACATCGCTTTTCTACTTTTAAGCGTTGTTAAAAGTGTGAACAAACAACAATGCTTATTAAATTTAAGCGTTGTTATATCTTACTGACATACAACAGCAGTCAATATAACAGCGCTTCAAATTACAATATCAAGAAGCGCTGTTAAAGGGTAAAAAAAGCGTTGTTGCACAATATCAAGCTTCAAATTAATTCGCTCTGGATAATAGATGATTGGTGAAGACTCAAACCCCAAATGATTTCCAATCTTCTTTGTGATCTTAAATAAAATATTGGGTTAATTACGAAAAACCACCCTCTTAATAGGGGTTTTTCACGGCACCACCTTTATAATGTATATTACATTAAACCACCTCTTCTCCATTTCCGTTATCATTTAACCACCTCTCCTTTAACAGAGGTGGTGAAGTGATAACGAAAATGATTATAGAGGTGGTGAAGTAAAAATTTATTTATTATACGGGTGATTTATTATAATAAAAATAATACTATTGTATTCAAATTTTAATATATTTAACGAAATATTTGACGGAATAGTGTCGATGTGTTTAAATGATAACAGAATAATAAAAAGAGGTGGTTTATTGTAATATCACATTATAAGGGTGGTGCCGTGAAAACCCCTCTATTGTGAGGGTGGCTTTTCATAATGTGAACATGCATTGCACATATATATCAAGTTCTCTTTTGGAGATTCTTGTGGAAAATATTTAGGGTTAATTACGAAAAACCACCCTCATAATAGGCCATATTCCACGCCACCACCCTTATATTGTAATATTACATTCGACCACCCGTATAACATTTGACGTTCCCAAACAACCACCTATCACTGTTCCGTCAAGTTTTCCGTTAAATATATTAAATTTTTAATATAATAATAGTATTTTTATTACAATACACCACCTCTATAATAAATATGTGTCCACTTCACCACCTTTATAATCAATTTGGTTTCCATTTAATCACATCTCCGTTAACTGAGGTGGTTTTTTGGAAAAGTTAGTAATTATAAAGGTGGTCGAATTTAATATTACAATATAAGGGTGGTGGCGTGGAATATGGCCTATTATACAGGTGGTCATCTGTAATTAACCCAAATATTTATTTTATATGGACGATATAAGTCAAGTAAATCCTCAAATTGGGAAGTTACATTTCTCGAAACATGTGGAAGTTATTTGATTTAATGAGCAATAGTTATAAAATATATTCGCAATATTAATGACTCTTGTAGGTCAATTTGCGATGATATAGGAACAGTAATACTCACCCAACCAAATAATAAATTATAGATTTTTTTGTGTAATTTCTCCACGTAGTCTAGCCAAATTATTCAATTTGCTTAACTAGATAATGAGTTCACATTTGTAGTTCCTTCGGAGAACATGAGAGATTTTGCGTTTACTTTTATTATAAACGGTCAATGTAAAGTTGCCAAGTTCACAGGCCGCTCATGCCGAGTCATGATAACGCACTTTTGTGTGCCGTTTTAGGTCCTTTACACTACATATATTTCTAATATTTTAAGTATAAGATTTCACTTTTGGTGTAGTTTTGTATTTCAGGCTCATCAGAGAAGTTAGAATAAAAGTGCAACAAGAAGGCTGAATCTCTAGCAAAACAACAAGATACAAGAACCAGAAAAACAATGGCGTGCGCGAGTTATGTCGCGCAGAGGTAAAACGGTGACGTTACCAGTTGGCGACAAAACTGGAAGCGGTGACGTAAGCATGCGCGAGAATATTTCCTAAGCTGTTTAGAGATAAAGATGATTTCCAAATATTTTCTTGCCTATTTTATTGCGGAAACCCTAGAAGGCAATACTATAAATACAACGAATAAAGAAAATCACAAGGGGGCTGATTTTAAGAGAAGTGACGCACAAGCTGCTGGAGCGAGTCAAAGCGACGCGCAAGATCAAATCACGCGCCATCAGGCTACTTGTTTTCAATTACTTGTTGTCTTTCATACAAACATTGAGATGTCTATGTTCAACATGTCTAGCTAACTTTCTGAATTCAGTTTAGACTTTGAACTATGAATTATATGTTTTGAGGTTTACACTTAATGCGTGATATGTTTAGTATTATTACTCCGAGCATAATTGCATGATAATGTGGTTAGATTATTAGGCGAAGCCTTTACCCGCAGACCTAATTTTAGAATCCGTTATCTATCGTCAAACTAATCAGAGGTACATTACGGTGAATGGTTAGGATTAGCACTAGGATAGTTAATCACTACTTTTACCGGATTCATGGTTAACTAGACTAGGTTGGGTAGCAGTATCATATAGACCTTTACCGGAATATATGTATAAGTTATTAAGCCTTTACTGGACCTTAGCTTACGTGAACAATCTATCATAGATCTTTAGAAACCCGTGATAAACATAAAGTTCGTAGTGATAAGTCTAAGCTGAGCTCATCTCTTGTTTTTGTCTAACACTCGTATTTTGAATACTCTTACGCGCTAGCAGTTCTCACGCACCTTCCTTTTTCAGTTCACGCACTCTTACACCCCAACTTTAGTTGTAGGATAAAAGATCACTTCTCACTGTTCGCTGTGGATTTAACCCCGGCTTATCTTGACTATACTAAGGAGGAGATTAGGGATAAATTTGCAGCACTCAACGACGTGCCGTCAAGTCACCATTTGAAAAGAACTGCGGGTTGTGGGTGTTCATGATCACTTTCGGTGATCTTTTGGATCATTTGTTCATCGGGTGTCTGACTCAAACTTGTCACAAAGAAAGAAAATTACTATCCACTAAATTTTCGGTTAGTGATATCAAACAGAAGCACCTCATTTCTCATTATGCATTTCTAATAGTTGTCTCATTTTCACTCTCTTCAATGAGTAATGTATTATACAGATTACTCTTCAGGAATAAAAGTATTATACAAATTCACACCTAAAATACTATATTTGTATTTATCCATTTCGAGAGACATATATCACTCTTCTGGAGTGATGACCATCTGATCTCATGAAATAATATTTTACATTTATCTACTTGTAAGATTATACATTTACTCTTCAAGGGTATATAATTTTTACTTAAATCACAAGATAATATAAACTTAAAAACATTTAAAAATTTCCAATCTTGTTAATGTATATATAGAAAATATTAAATTATTTTGTTGCTTTCAACATTAATAGAATATACTCACTTCTATGAGTAATATTTTAATATTGGGTTAATTACAGATGACTACCTGCATAATAGATCATATTCCACTCCACCACCCTTATATTGTAATATTGCATTCAACCACCTGTATAACGTTTGTCGTTACCAAACAACCACCTGTCACTGTTCCGTCAAAGATTCCGTGAAATATATTGACTTTTTAAGATAATAATAATTTAATTACAATACACTACCAATATAATAAATGAGTTTTCACTTCACTACCTCTATAATTGCTTCCGTTACCATTTAACCACCTCTCCGTTAGCATAGGTGGTTATTTGGTAACAGCGATCATTATAAGGTGGTTGAATGCAAATTTAAATAATAAAGGTGGTGGAGTGGAATTAGGTGTAAACGAGCCGAGCCGAGCATCGACATGTTCAAGCTCGGCTCGTCTGATTTTCATGCTGCTCGAGCTCGAGCTCGACGAGCCTTAATAAATCTTGCCCGAGCTCAGCTCGATTAAATTTTTGCCTACTCGAGCTCGGCTCGCGAGCTTGATCAATTATTATTTTATTTTTTTTTTTTTTTTTTTTTTTTTTGATCAATCATAAGCTTGTAAACGTGCTGCTCGAATTCATATAAACAAGCTACTCGATTAACTATTACCAACTACATGAATTCTCAATACATATAGGTTAGGTCAACCGTTCTATTAATTCATAATCATATAAGTATGTGATTAATTTAATTGAAAAAATAAATTAGTATTAATCGAGTATATAAACAAGCCCTAATCGAGCATGTAATTGAGCCTTAATCGAGCATATAATCGAGCCTTAATCGAGAAGGTAAACGAGCCGTTCACGAACATAAACGAGCCGAGCATCCTTCTGCTCATGTTCGGCTTGTTTATTAATCGAGCCGAGAAACCATGCTCAAGCTCGGCTTGTTTATTATCGAGCTGAGCTTTGACCGAGCTTGCTCGCGAGTAGCTCACGAACGCTCGGCTCATTGACACCCCTAAGTGGAATATGGCCTATTATACAGGTGGTCATCTGTAATTAACTCTTTAATATTTATCTCTTTAATTTCTTTAGGAGTGAAATATACATACACACTCTTCAGGACTGATATACATACATACTCTTCAGGGGTGAAATATGCATACATACTCTTCAGGGGTCAATTTCGATTTACATCTCTTTCAAGAATAACTTTGTATCTATTTCAAATACATTTTCATCCTTTGTATTAAGAAAGAAATATAGTGCAACATATATCCACTCCAGGAGATATATAAAAATATTAATATTCATGCATTTTCTTCTAAAAATACATGTATACAATTTCGTTTCGAATAGTATGCACTAAAATAATATATATGTCTACTTCAGAAGAACACATACATATAAACTAATTACACCCACTTCTGGAGATGATAACAATTTAATAACAAAGAATGGAATCACATATGCACTTCTGGTGTCACATATGTATCTCACTACGGGGAAATATAATAGACAAGTACATCACTTATGTGTAATTACTTCAGGTGATACACATTACTTTATGCATCAAGACATTTGAATCATAAATTTAACGTAATGATTCCACTTCTGGGGAATTTAATCGTACATAAATTACTTGTAATGATTCAATAAAAGGGGAGGTAAATATGACTAAATTGAACATTATTAGAATTTAATC
>QZGG01001750.1:0-54810 GCA_006409495.1 Sedum album
TAGATTGTTTGCATTTTATAATCAAACTACTACTTTTTATTTGATTCATTCTCATATATTAATAATATAATAATGCAACGAGACAGAATGACGAAAAGTAGAGAATATAATTTAGGATAAATTGAAACAATATGATGTAAATAAAAATACTTTATTTGCATAGACAAATATGCTGCAAATATCAAATATGGTGCACTGGGGCTTTAGCAGGGTAGGTAGAGGTGTCAAAACGGGTAGATGGGCGGGGACGGCGGGTTTTAAATGGGTAGCGGATAAATGGGTGTTTTACCCATCTTACCCATTAAGCTAATGGGTTTAAATGGGCGGGTGTTAACGGATAATGGATTACCCGTTTACCCGTTAATATCCATTTGCCCGTATATATCCGTTTATCCGTTTAAGCACATTTATCCATTGAACATACATGTCCTTTGCATGATAGTTAAAATAGTTTGTTCACCCCGCTTACTCCAAGTCTCCCTATATTCGTTTATTTTTATTTTTATTTATTTGAATTTTTCATTTCATTTATTTAAAAATAGAATTGAGAAAATTTAAAAATAGTAAGTAAAGTTAAGCGTGCTTTATTTGATAACTTAATTTCATGAGTAGATAAATAATGTTCTAAATAGTTGAGCATGTCGTGAGAATATTTATGTTAAATTAAAATGTAATCGAATAAGAAAAAATAGATATGTTAATCAAAACGTGAGATATGAGCAAATCAATAAACTATAAAAAATAATTTATAATATGATTCATCAATTATATATTTATTTATACAACTTAAAATAATTGGATGTATAATGAGTGTTAAGTTGTAAATGAATAATGAGTGTTAATGGGTGTTAAATGGGTAATGGGTTACCCTATAATAAATGAGTGATAATGGGTAACGGGTATTGTAAACCCGTTAAGCTAAATGAGCGGGTATGGACGGATATTTTAACGGGCGGGTATAGGGCGGGTAATGGGTAACGGATATTTTTGACGGGTCTAAGGGTAGGTTTTAAAAAACAAAAAAAACATATCATTAGATCCGTACATATATTAATATTGGAATATGTGTAATAACTAGACCTCCGAATAATGCCTAAACTCATCAGTAATGTGTAGGACTAGACTTTTCATGCACTTCGATAGACTTTATCAGGCCAGGTTTTAATGGGCTTCGAGCCTACCCTGATGCCTATTTTAGACAACCTAATCGACTGAAAATACCTAGTTAACTGCGAAACGACGACGTTAGGTGGCATTGACTTCGGAGTCTTGAATCGTGTCGAGCACTGAACTATAGCCAACCTGCTTCCGTTCTCTCGCTCTTTATATCATTTAAAATAATAAATTAGGGGTGGAAGATTGTTCCTCAAAATGGCGAGCAAATGAAGGTGGAGGAACTTAGCGGAGCTTGAAATGCGCGGACTTGCCAGCACCGGAATCAAACCAACACTGGTATGGCTTACTGCCCATCAATACAATTTTGTGGTTTCTACTTTTAATGCGAAAACTTGAACTGATGGTATCTGAATAATGATGAAGGTGCGGAGGCTTGAGGATGCTTTAAGAAAGGAAAACAAACGAGCGGTAAGTGTTGTTTCGGACCCCGCTTGTAAAAAGAGGCCCAGAGAAGAAGCTGAGGGTGGAAGCGAAAGTAAGAATATCTGAATATGTCCAAAGCTCAAAACAAATTAAAAAGTTTATGATCTCAGAGGTCTTCGGAATATGTGTCACTTGAACTTTTGTTTATATTGACCTCAGTTCAATTGACATTTGTAAGCTATGCATTTCAGTGACAGTGAAAGAAGAGGATGCAAATGTGAAGAAGAAAGAAAAAATGGTTGTTGCCACCAAAAAGGGTGCTGCTGTCTTAGATCAATGGCTTCCTGATAGTATCAAGTCACAATACCATGTTTTGCACAAGGTAAACATCAATTAGAACGCGTTTACTCAATTTAGGTATGATGTATGATTGATGATGCTAAGGATGAAACTCGCTTTCCATTGCAGGGTGATGTAATATACGATGCCATGTTGAACCAAACAAATGTTGGTGGAAACAATAACAAGTTTTATGTCATGCAAGTTCTAGGTAACATTTTGAAACTCAGTGTGGAACTGTGGATCTGTTTTCTTCATATAGCAACTTAAGAATTCGTATTTGATAACCGCACGTGAATAAAATGCATGCAACATTAGTTTCACCTTGATAGTTTCATTTGATTTGGAATGTGCCCCATCTATCACATGTTTTCGATCATTTTAAAATGTGTAAGGCACACAAATATTTGGTTTAGCTTCTAAAGTTTTGTGTCTATGATCTCCGCACGTTTTTCAGGTTTTAGTACTCATTACTGTAGCTCCATCTATTTGCAGAAGCTGATGATGGATCAAGATTCATGGTTTACAATCGTTGGGGAAGAGTTGGCATTAGGGTCAAGATAAATTGCAAGGACCATTCACATCAGTTTATACTGCTATCCAGGAGTTTGAAGGCAAAGTTTTATGCCAAACAAAAAATGAAATGGTCAAATAGGAATGACTTCATCTCTTACCCAAAGAGCTACACTTGGTTGGAAATGGACTACAATGATAAGGACACTGATCTGGTTCAAGCTGTGAGTTGCTTATGCTAAACTCATCAACATATAAATTAACAAAACTTGATACGCAGTAGAATAAACCGTCCCTTTATTATGCATGAATAACTGTGAATGAGAGTTGGAAAATATTTTGTTCATATAACATTTTAGTGACTTCCTTGCTACACACCATTTTTTCAGGAGAAGCCCTTGCCTTCGCTAAGTAATCAACTTCGTCAAACTCAACTGGAGTCTCGTGTTGCAAAATTCATTTCGCTTATTTGTAACATCAGCATGATGAAGCAGCATATGATAGAAATAGGTAATTTCCTTTTAGTTGATATTAAGAAACTAGACGAATCTGATGATTTACCATGACAAGAGCAATTCGTAAAGAACTAACATTGGTACCCGTAAAATTACTAAAATATTTAGTATGAATTATGTTGTTTCGTTTATAACTTCTTTTAGTTTGAGTTTCAAATATGTCCCTTTTTAAAGGTCCCGCATTGATCATGTGATGAAGATGCGATTTACATAGATAATTTGACTTACACTTTAAGGTAGTTCGTTAACGGTGGGTTTGTATGTCTAAGAGGCATTATGTCTATTGGCGCAATATTTTTTTTGTAATCATCTATAACGTGATAAAATCCCTATCTAACAACAGCTCCCTCTTTACAGCCAGTAACAAACTCCCTATCTAACAACAACTAGTGATAAAATCCACATCTGTAAAGCCACAATAATCTCGTAACCACCAAAGTTGAACATGTGCGTCTCCGCCCGCCATCTCTCATCCAACGCCGTAAGCAAAGACCAGTCTAACTCCATGTTCTGAATCAGCGCCCATGGAAAGAATCCAATCCTCGCAACCACGAAATCAACTGTCAATCCATTTCTCACATTTTTGTGTACTTCACCTCTAAGTTCCCTTGTGTCTACATATAAAAATCATGAAAAATGTTACACATATAAACTAAAAGCGCACTATGGTGGAATTGTTGTTGACTGTAAGGTCTCGTCGCGTGGTTCTGGCTCGACTTAATCATCAAGATCCATCTTATAAGGGATCTGGTTGGAGCTGGATGAACGGTCCTCTCAACGGGATTGATGACATTGAGACGTCATATCCGATATCCATATAATCCTGCATATTTGATATCGTATACATACTTCAATATACAAAAAATACATAAAATTAGAAAAATACAACAAGTATAATTAACCACAAACCACCAATATCTTCATATCAATATTAAAGCTCAAATACATCGAAATACATCTAATTCAATCACAGTTTACATTATAATATTTATAATTGTACATAGAGAAGAGTCACTTACCTAATTCGTCGCCAGACGTGGAGGTAAGGTTGGAGTCTCCGCGTGTTCGGAGATGGGGAGGAGGAAAAAAGAAGAAAAAAGAAAGAAATCCTAAATTTTGTGTTATATGTACATATAAACAAAAGGACACGCGTTTTGAAACCTCATGATCCCAGAAAATCGATAACCCCAACGTTGCGCTGTGTAGGTGGCAAGCCACGTGGGCAGATGCTTGCCTCGTCGTCAATTGATCAAGAGTAACCCATGATTTGAAACCACGAGACTTTAAAAAACGACATTTTTAAAACTCAAACTAAAAGATGTTTTAAACAAAACAACATAACTCATACTTAATATTTATGATAATTTCCACTTATACCAACAACCATCCTAAAGTTGCGCAGGAGGCCGTAATAATCAATTCAAATATTCTAGCCATCTTTTTGTTTTGTTGGCATTTTATCAGCATTCTCACAATTATTTTTCATGTGCATATATATTTGTTGTGTTTTAGGGTATAACGCCGAGAAATTACCCTTGGGCAAACTGAGCAAAACTACTATAATGAAGGTTAGTGTAATTAAAAGATAATCATGAATATTAAACTATCGCCTGTCATGTGCTGGTCGAGTTCGACGATTAATGGGGTTTCTTGGTATATTTTTTAGTATACTATGTAGTCGTAATTTACCTGATTAGGCTCAAACTGTTTATTTCTTTGATGCTTTTCCAATTATTATGTGGGATGTATTATTCGTTACATTGAGTTGTACTTGTAATTTGTATAGTCGTCAAGTATTCCACTTAGCCATTTTGTGTCTTTATTAAATAGGGTTATGGTGTCCTGAAAAAGATTGCTGACGTAATTGGTCATTCAGATAGGAAGCTGCTTGAAGATTTAAGTGGGTGAGTAGATTTGAAGCTGAATCTTGCATGATTTAACTTGGAAGTCCTTCTGTTATTTTCTTCTTTGCACATGGTTAGTTGGAATGGGATTAATGATATGTTTTCAAGTTGGAAACTTATGGTGTGATCATTTTTCTTTCAGAGAGTTTTACACAGTTGTCCCTCATGATTTTGGTTTCAAGAAAATGCGTGAGTCTCACCTTCTCTTTATTCTTTTTTTTCTTGACTTGTTGTATTATTGAGAATTGGGACTGGCCACATGGTAGGCGAATTTGTCATTGACACTCCACAGAAGCTGAAGTCCAAGCTTGAAATGGTAACTTCCCTCGACGCCTCTGGTGTATTTTGCCATAATGTTCTAGTAAAGCTCTCATTTTGTTGATGAATATATCTTATGCTCATTTTTCAAGGTTGAAGCCTTGGGTGAAATAGAGTTGGCGACCAAATTGTTGAAAGAAGACAGTAATCAGGTAGGGTATCTTGATTCTCGACAATCAGTAATCTACTTGCACTCAGGAACTCTCATGTTCAAATTTGTCTGAGGGCAAGTTGGAACATGCTCATATTTATAATTTTGTCTAATCCATCAGGAGGATCCTCTTTATTCCCATTATCAACGTTTGCACTGTGAGCTCACACCTGTCGAGGCTAACTCTGCTGAATTTTCCACGGTAGTTATTTAGTTTTAGGCAACAAAATCTTATAACTATTTTTGATTGAGTGGTGGGCCTCCTTGATGTCAATATTTTCATAATTGATGTATAATATTAGTTCATAAGAGAGGGTCTATCTTTTGAAATATTTTTGGTGTGCTGTCAGATTGCTCAGTATATGCAGAATACACATGCGGAAACACATAAATATTATACAGTTGAAATAGTTCATATATTCAGAGTGTCAAGAGAGGGTGAAGCTGAGCGATTTGCAAAGGTAATGGCTGAATCACGAACTATCTTGTTAAATACTCTGATATTTGAAATGACTCCCTAGTATATTTAAGGTTACTTAATTTGCTGTTTTTCTATGTTTTAAATTGTATATTGGGTGCAGTTTTGCAGTGTGAAGAACAGGATGCTTCTTTGGCATGGATCAAGACTTACTAACTGGACAGGAATTCTCTCTCAAGGTATAGTTTTCTCTTGATTGCCCAGATGTATACATATGCATGAATCCCCGTCTCCTGTCAACCTTAGTTGTATTGTTGCAATAGGATTGAGAATTGCTCCACCCGAGGCTCCAGTAACTGGTTACATGTTTGGAAAAGGAGTATACTTTGCTGATATGTTCTCCAAAAGCGCTAACTACTGTTATGCAAATAGTTCTGTCACATCTGGTGTTCTGCTACTATGTGAGGTTACTCTCTTCTCTTATGTATCTGTTGCTGCAATCCATGATTAGTTGGACTGTCTGTATTTTAACTTAAAAAATCAGTTGCAGGACACCGTTCAAATCTGATAAGCATAAATTCTTATACTTCCGATTGTAGGTAGCTTTAGGTGACATGGAAGAGCTTATGGCAGCTAATTATAATGCTGACCGGTTGCCTGAAGGGAAGCTAAGGTAACATTTCACAACTATAATTGCATTATCTCTGTACTATCTTTTTTGTAATAGATTCAACAAGTGGTATTGTTGGTGGTTTAACATTTCAGCACAAAAGGAGTAGGAACAACAGCGCCAGATCTTTCAGAGGCCAAGTCCTTGGACGATGGCACTATAGTTCCTCTAGGGAAGCCAAAACATCAGTCAAGTTCCAAGGTCCTACCTCTCTTTGATTTCATCATCTTTGCTCAGCTTCAAAAAGAAGTCTGATTTGATGACGGATTTTGTTTACAGGGTTGCTTGTTGTACAATGAGTACATAGTGTACAATGTGGAGCAAATATGCATGCGCTATCTAGTGCATGTAAACTTCAACTTCAAAACATGATTGACAGCAACTGCCAGCGTCTACTTTTACACTCCTGCACATGTAATTCATGCTTCGAATCATGAATGGGGGTAGTCTAAGTTGGAATGTTTGTTTTTTTGAAAGAAGAAGAAGAAGTAGGGGGAATCCTCGTCGTAACTTAAAACAATGTATTCGTAATCTTAATGTAAAACGATGCATGGTCTTCTATATAACATAGATACCTACCGTTCATTTACGACCTCCTTATTACGTGTGTCCTTGGAATCCCCTGCCTTTACCGACAGATTTGTTTTAATTTGTTTATCTCTGTCGAACACTATCTTTCATTTTGATATCTTTTTTCGTTTTTGGTGGATATTATCGTCTTTTGCTAATTTTTTCTCTTTCTTATCATCGTCAAAGTCTCTATCGTTTTCCATCCTCCAGACAACCATCGAACTTCAACGATATCTTTTGTAAATTTAGGATACAATATGTTGATCCGCAGTTGATTACCATTTACCAGTGTATTGTGTTGTGTCCTTTTCTCTATTGTTGTGTGTTTCTAATGAAATCTAGTTGCCTAATTAAAAAGGACCGTCTGTCAGACTTGTCTTGAATCGTCTTCATCTGTTGCCGGTGGAAGTGGAGAATCTTTGTCGAAGAGACTTTTGTTTGGCCTGATGCTGAGGATGACCTTGGAAAAGTTTCTTATTGTTCTCATAATGGTTCGAAAAGTTGCTTATCTTTCTCCCGAATGTAGAAAGCGACGAGATGATGCTACCAGAAACTATCAACTCGATCGGAAAATATCGCCAAAGCGGAAGAGAATCTAAATCAAAGTTTTATGTTATTGAAGAATGAAGAAGACTGCACCTCTTTATAGGGCAGTTAATTCTATTACAATATTCTTGCTATTTACACAAAACTATCTCTAGTTTACAATCTACTTAATTAACACTCTCAACTTTGCTTTATGACGTAACCTCCCCTTGTTTCAAATTAGGTCTTCGTTCGTCAACGCTGGTGGGATCGACAGATGCGGCGGTGCCTTCTTTGAGCTCAGCTTGGCTGTTGGTCCCAATACCCCCTCAAGCTCGACGTACGAAGAAAGTTGCAGACGTTGAGCTTGGAGCTCAGCTTGGCAAGTTGGTCACCCTTCAAAGCCTTTGTGAATAAATCTGCAGCCTGATCCAGTGAAGAGATAAACACAGGTATCAAAAAACCATTTGTTACATGATTTCGTATCACATGACAGTCAATCTCCACATGTTTTGTTCTTTCATAGAAGACTGGGTTCTTTGCCAAGTGAATTGCCGAGTTGTTATCACAAAATAGAGTAATAGGGAGCTGAACATTGACTTGTAAATATGCCAATAATCTTGATAACCAAACCAGCTCTTTTGATGTATACACCATTGATCTGTATTCTACTTCTGCTGAGGACTGAGAAACAACTGATTGTTTCTTTGATTTCCAGGATATGAGTGAATTACCTAGCTGGATACAAAACCCAGAGACAGATCTTCTGGTGAGTGGACATGCCCAATCAGCATCACAGTAAGCTCGAAGAGACAAATCATTTTCACGAGGGAAGAACAGACCTTGAGAAGGAGAACCCTTCAGGTAACGCAACACTTTATTTGCTGCTGCAAGGTGGTCTTCATTTGGTTGTGACATGAATTGACTCAATACTTGAACTGAAATGATATGTCAGGTCTAGTAACTGTTAAGTAAATCAACCTTCCTACTAATCTTCTGTATGAGCTCGGATCAGGTTATGGAGTAGCCTCAGAAATTGCTAGTTTCTGTTTAGACTCCATAGGAATAAGGCTAGGCTTGCAACCAAGTAATCCAGCTGATAGAGCACTTTTGTATGCTGTTTTAAGTCCTTTACATTGCTTATAATTCTAACATATCTAGTATAAGATTACGCTTTTGGTGTAGTTTTATATCTCAGGTTGATTAGAAGAGTTAGAGCAAAGTACAACAAGAAGGCTGAATCTCGGAACAAAAGACAACAAAGTGACAAAGAGCCAAAGACAAACTAGCGCACGAGCAGTGTGGCGCGCGAGTGGGGGTCGCGCATAGCAGAGCAAAACGATGACGTCAGCAATCAGCGAAATATCCAGAGCGATGATGTCAACACGCGCAAAGAATATTTCTAAGTTCAGTTTTTGGAGATCAAGATATTTCCAAAGCTGATTTTTAGAGATAAAGATGATTTCCTGCAGATTTTCTTGCCAAATAATTCGTGGAAACCCTAGGAGGCAAGAGTATAAATACAAAGCTTCATGGAAATCACACACATGCGATATATATAAGATATAGAGGCGATCAGCTGCGCAGATAGAGAGCGGAGCGCGCGAGCTGCCAACGCGAGCCATACGACGCATCACTCAGATTTGCTTGTTACTTTAGTTGTTCAATATTTATTCTTGAGATGTATACATTCTGTATGAGAAGTTAACTTACTGAATTCGGTTTGGATTCAGATCTATGAATTACATGTTTTGAGGTTTTGTTCTTAATTACATGATACATTTAGTATTATTATTCCAAGCTCAATTGCATGATAATTAGGTTAGACAATTAAGCAAATCCTTGCACCGCAGACTTAGTTGTAGAATCTATTATCTATAGTTAAACTATCAGAAGTACGTGACTGTGAATGATAGGAGTAACACTAGAATAGTCGATAGCTACCTTGACCGGATTCGTGGTTGACTAGACTAGACTGAGTAATAATATCATACGGACTTTGACCGGAATGTATGTGTAGGTTATTAAGCTATGACAGGACCTTAACCTACGTGAACATTATATCATGTATCTTTAGTAACCAATGGTAAACATGGAAATTCATAGTGAAGAATCTGAACCGAGCTCATCTCTTTTATATTTATTTACATCTTGCGTGACTGCTGACCGCGTGCAGTATAGATGAATAAATATTCCGACACGCAACTCAAAAGATTTTATAGAACTAGGGGTGACCTAGTGTCGAACCCAAGGGAACAGTGGAGTCAAGTTATATTTCAAACTCGATTACTAGATTTTAATTCTTTACACTCGATTACTAGCTTTCAATTTAGTTCTAAAGTGTTTTATTTATTTCAAGGGCAATATTATTTATTCAAAAGGCAATATTTAAAGAAAAGGTTTGTTATCAAATATTAAAAACTATGACAAGGATGAGAATCCTCCACTAATACTTATGGTTTCACTCAAACAAGATATAGATTATAGTTATGAATTTCCTTCTTGATGACAATTTAATCTAGATAGTATAGTTATATGATAATATAAATCCTCACTCCCGTGTTGGATTTATATTATAGAATTTAGACTGAGTAGCATTAGCATACGAATCCTCACTCCGAATGTTGGATTCGCACGTAAACATCTACTCGACTAGCTTCATTCCTCCCGGTGTTTTCACTAATCTGTCCAAATACGCTTATTAATACATTCATGCACCAAATATACTCGCTGCTCCCGCTTTGCTAATATACTCGATCTAATGGTTGTATTGATTCCAAAATATCTAAGTTCACCTCCGGTCCTTCCCTAGAAAATACTACTCGACCTACTCTTCTAGATGTTTTGTCAGGACACCTAGAGAGTGCTCGGGTATGATTCAACACACAATAGTCATACAAGAATTGATTCATATAAATTAAATAATCATGTTCTAGTTATTCATAAGCATTAGAGATTCATCAAATCCCTATCATAAGGAAACTACTCACTCATCTCGAGTGATAATGCAAACATGTTCAAACGATTGTAAGTAAAACGATTGTAAATAAAACAAGAGTAAAGTTTAGAAATTCTCAGTGATTGATGATCCACGGTCGAGCTCCAAGCTGCTGCTATTCTCCTCGTTATCTCGAGTACAAAATCTGGTTGAAATCTTCTATAATTAACTATCTCCGAGCTCTCTCGGCTCTCTTCTTCTTCACTTGGTTTACTCGACTAATCAATCACTTTTACTAGGGTTTCGGCCCCCTAGGCAGCAACCTTCTTCGAGTTCTTGTGATGCTTATATAGTGAAGTAATCACAAGGGTCGAGTGATGAAAGGTCTTGCTTAACTCCATCATAAATGGCCGAGTAAATGGAGAGTTCTTATCCACTTGTATTAAATCTCGAGTAAGTGGAAGGTCTTTATCTTCTTGTATTAAATCTTGTATTAAATGCTCGAGTTAATGGAGATAATCCATACGAAGGGTCTTGATCACGTGATGACTTGCTCGAGCAGTGTATTTACTCGGTCGAGTAACATGAGTCTTTGGTTGTTTTAGCTCGGGTCAAGTACTTTAGTGCACTCGGTCTAAGAATTGCAGAAATGCTTCCAATTATGTCTGATTTAGGCCGAATTCACGTGCTTTTCCTCATATTTCCATTTATGCTCCTTCGTAAGGCTGGAATCGTGCTTTTGACCTGAAACATCAATCAAAGTATCAAAAGTAATATATTTTACGTTATAATCATAGGAAATAAGCATGAAAGTAGGGGCTTAAAATAGACATTTCTAACACTGATCAAAATACCCCACACTTAATCCTTGTTCGTCCCGAACAAGTATTAAGCTTATTTCTTACTCCTGAGATTTCTAAAGTTATCTAATCCTAGTTCACTGTCGTAGAAAATCACGAATGCATTTAGCATATGCATTAAGCCTTTAAACCTCTAGGCTGCCCTAGCGGACGAGTTTTAGTCTCGTGAGAGTTTTCAGATAACGGAATACTCACAAATCCTGCACATCATCCATTTATCGTATTCATTTACATAGCTAGTCAATTTAACAAACATTCTTTTGCATTATTCTTTAATCAAAACACTTCAAAGTATAGCTGATCATTCATGGCATGAAAATCATTGAAAATCACTTCAAATCACGATAGTCATAAATTTCAACGTAACTCGAGCAATAAGAAACTAACCTTGATTTGTCCTTTCTCCATTCCCAACTTACACCGAAAATCACAAAGTAAAACACAATTTTCAAGAGGAGTTTCACCGAACCAATCACCTATGCTAGCAAGGGCTAGTCCATAAGGTCAAGGTCAAGAATTCTTGCCCAAGAATTAGACTACACGTCGTAATCCATAAGAGTAGAGGAATTCCGGATGATTACCACATATTTCATGAATTTTTCTCTCAAAAGCATGTCATGCCTACGTACATAAGTACAAGGATCGTCCTAAGCAATTCTCATGGTTATCACTCGACAGCTTCACTCGAGTCGCAACATTATTTAGGCAAAGCAAGGACTTAAGTGGGGAAACAATATATTTTCTTTTATATTTTTTTTTCTTTTTTTTTTTTTATCAAAGCAAATACTTTCAAGGGGGAAATAAATTTTATTTTCTTTCCTAACCCTCGGCAAATGATTTTTTTTGTTTTGTCAAAGCAGATACTTTCAAGGGGGAAATAAATTTTATTTTCTTTCCTAACCCTCGGCAAATGCTCGACTTTATCGGATAACCCCACACTTAAGACTTGACTAGATGCCAAAATATTAACTCGAGTGTTACAACAAATGCACCATATATTACGAGATATGCTTAAGTCACCTAAAGGCAATACAATAGCTTTATGAAATATTATCCATGTTTTGTTCAAAAATTTCCTCTATGAAATTGGATAAAACTTTGCTTTTCTCAAGGTGTCATGTCAAAAATTTCTAAGAAAAATCAAATTAGGCAAGCTCTTATGTTGAGTCACAAGAAATAAATTTTCTATCATGAAATCGTTCAAAAAAAATTTCAATTCATGAGTTTCTCAGCAAACATTTTTAATCTAAGTGCTCGATCTTGTTTAGCATGTTTAATTGACATTTTTCAACGTGTTTTCATTTAAATAGTAGGATGTATGCAAATTTTGAAAAGTATGCAATGTATATATCATGAAAATTTGTATGCATACTACTCCCCACCCCACACTTAAAAATTTGCTTAGTCCCTAAGCAATAAATTAAGATTAAGGTGTAGAGATACTTAGCTGGTTGTCGAGTATTTCGTTCTTGACATTATTCTTCGTATCTTGACTTTCCAATGCGCTGCACATGTATCATTCTTGCAATGCTAACAAAGATTTGTCATTATATAACAAACAAAGCAAAACATGATAGATAATAAGTTAAAATGTTCAAACAAGTGCAAATGTCAAGTACTCGATCAAGTTCAAGTAGTGAAAGTTGGTTGTTTATGGGTTGTGTTGATTGTTTGTTTGGGAGATATCGGGTGTTTCTAAGGATTCGGAAGTTGTTCATTATCAGACCTATTCGTTGTCACCTACGTTATCTTCTGCATCTACGAATTCTTCATCTTCTTGAGCGTTTTCTTCGGTCGAGTGATGCAATGTAGGTCTAGGTGGTGATCGGTATCCTTCACACGAGGTGTGAGTGAACAATGTCTTCATCATTTCTCCTTGCCAAATAGCCATGTCGGTATACCAACTAGTGATGTCCCTTTGCCATGCAATCATATTTCTAGAATTCCTTAAAAGCTCATCAAGGGAATTGGTCTCGGGTGGTGGTGAGTCGTGACTAATATCATCTTTGTCTCGTTTCGGGTAAGACAATAATATCTCCTCCGCTGAGTTTTATCTTCTTAACAAGTCCACGACTTAGTAGCTCGACCTCTCCTATACTTGTTTCGGCAATGCCTTTCTGGGTCGAGTGAAAATCCTACATGCTTAGCTAGCATGGTAACAAAATGTCCTCCACCAATATATAATCCTTTGAATGACTTCAAGAGACATTCTTCAAGTGTTCGAGTGATGCAAGTGAGCACATCGAACGGAAGATCCTCGTGCATACAACATATTATATCCAAATCATCCTTGTTCACGAATCTTCCTTATCACTACGAAGGTATAGGCAAGTAGCTATAAGACGATGTATAAACTTCCATTCCGAACTTCTAATCTTTGTAGCCGTGCTACCCGACTTATAATCCATACTATGTTTGTGATTTCTCTCCAAACTATGTTCCTCATATTCTTAGTGATCGGTAAACATGGTTCGCAATGCTCCAAACCAAATGCAATTCTTAATCATCACTAGAGAGAACAAAGTCCTTGTTTCCCAAACGAAATTTCCATTCTTTCACAACTTCTATCTTGTGTCCTCTTAACTCGACCACTTCCATTTGGTCTTAAGTGAATAAATAAACTCGCGCACTACCTTTTCGTACACACCCGGATCATCACCAAACACAAATCCTAATCCATGGTTCTTAAACCTCGGCTCAATCTTATCAAAAATCAACACCACTTTGTCTAGAAATTCAATGTCCGGAAATAAAGGAGTAAGAACTTTGAAATTCCTAAGCTTCTTTTCCCTTACTTTCATCTCCGAATCTAGTCTAATTTGTGCATTGAACGGATAGGGAGTAGATTCAACTAAAGAAGGGTTGTTACCATCAATAGGTCGAGTTGCTCGAGTCGGCCGGGTGAGGGTTCTCTTCCGGTCGAGTGACTTCCAATCTTTGTTTAGACAACTTTCTTCTCTTGAAAACTACTTTGCTCCGCTCTTGGTTTTCCATTGGTGTTCTAATTTGTGTAGGATTTGGGAAAGGTGAGATTTTGGTTGAGTGAAAACGGCTAAGTGTTTGAATCGGTCGAGTTAGGGTTTTGTTTTGTGTAGTTGGGCTAGGTTTTGTTTAATGTTTAAGGTGATATGGCCCAATAGTTTGATTCGGTCGAGTGAACCAGATGACTCGATCGAATTGAAGAGTTTGATTTCGGTTTAAGTAGGTTCACTCGATCGAGTGACATTCTTAGTTGGTCGAGTGGGCTCGGCCAAAATTCAGAATTTAATTGAGTTTTTATTTTTTGTTCAAGGTGTTTTAATTCTGAATTTATTTTATAACCCTAAAATTTGGTAAGATAAATTTCTTCTTTATTGAATTTCTAACTTTGTTTTCCAAACAAAGACATATTATTTGTAGAAGAAATAAGAAATAAGGTTTAATCACTCATCTGACTCGATCTCAATTGGTTCTCCACTAGGCTTGCGAAATTCTTTGATAGTCACCCTACGAACCTCATACCACTCAATACCCGAATTATTTTTCTTAGGCTTCTTGGACTGCGTTTTGCTCGAGGTAGCTTTTTCCTTACCCTTTCCTTTGCTTGTATCATTGAAGTTCCCAACCGAGCGCGCGTTCTCGGAGGGGTCTTCTTCCTCAGTTACTTCCTTATAGGCAAATTCCAACTAGCGGGTTGTTTGGCTAGGAATGCTAATTTCCTTAACAAGTTAAAGTCCAATTCTCGGAATTCTGTGTATCTCTCGGGTAGAATAAATTGACAACCGATGGCTATGCTAGTGATCAATGAAGTACAACCCACGTACTGTGAAGAGTAGTATGCCTGCTGCATACCCTTGAACATGGTTGTGAACACATCAAACCAATTGATTGGTTCATCTTGGTCGAGTGCCCACATAATGTTCAAGTCCTCTCGGGTAACTACATCAACAGTTTCGGGTTGGCAATTAATATTCGTAGCAATCAGACGATGCACGTACTTCCAAACGGGATTCTTAATAGAGATGGTGAAGGATAGTCTCCAATGAAGTCTTGGCGGCTAATGTCTTTCCAAATCTGAATTCTTTGTTGTTCCGTAGCCAAGTGACAAAGTCCTCCTTCAGGAAATCCAAGATGTCTATATGCTTCTTGTCGAGTCCAATAAAAATCCAAATCTTGAATTCTGAATTTCCATCCTTCATAATCATATGCAAAACCTTCTCCTTCCACAGGTTCAAACGAAGCAATGAACTCATAGACAAGTTCCTTATAGCATTGCTTGTTGAAAACAACATCCACATCGAGTGAAGCTCGGCCAAACATGTCATAAACTTTGGCATAATGCCAAGGCTTTGCATTGTCTTGTCATGAAGGGCTATCGAGCTCACCAAAGGCTTGAGTCGGTTTGCATCTTCAGCTAATCTTTCATAGGTTCGTGCATGGTCTATGTTGTCAAAATTTGGTGGGTAGGATGGGTCATAGGTGTGAACAAACTCAACTTGAGTTCTTCTTTGGGAGGGTGCATTGGTCTTTTTGGATAGTAGGTTGGATTGAGACATGTTGCTCGAGTATGTAGATTCGGTCGAGTTGATGGTGAATATCCATTACTCGATCGGTTTTATATAAGTCTAAATTGGGAAGCTCTAAGGTTACTCGAGTAGTAACTTACCTAATAAAGTGTGATAAATCCAGTATATCAAAGGTTTCTAATAATTGAATATTAAATCAAAGATTTAATCAAAGATTTAATATATATGGAAGTTTGAAATTTATTAGGGTACTCGAGATATTTTGTTTAGGAAAGAATTGGGCTAGGTGCTCGAGTGGGCTTTGTTAAAAATCTGATTTTTCTAATTTGGGTCGAGTTGTTTAAGTGTTGTGGTTACTCGACCGAATGATCCATAGATTCGGTCGAGTGAAGCAATGTCCTTTTTGCTTCACTTTGCGTAAAACTTGGCGATCATAAGGGTAAATGACAATAGAAACAAGTACGCGCAAGTTCAAGTTACAACAACAAAGTACCGCAAACGGTACGTCCAAAAAGTTCAAAACAAACACAAATAAACAACAAAAAGAGGCTTTCCTAGCACTCTTCCCACTCGAAGCTAGTTCCTTCGTTCATCTTCTTTCCTTTCCGGTCAGCACGCTTAGGCATTTCCTTTGCACAAACCCACTCTTGCTCCTCCTATCCATCAACGTCATTGACCAAACGGTGGTGTCGAGTGGTCTAAAATCTCCTTTGCCTTCAAACAAAATATGAGCGTTCCGCGAGGCAAGTGATGAAAGATGAGCAGCCGAGTGCCTTGCTCTTTTCCTTAGGGTTGATCATCTTCTTGAAGCGCTCGGTGAAGACATAAAACCAATCAATGGAGTCTCCTCGCTCCATGAAGTACATTAAATCCAAGTCTTCCCGAGATACTCGAGCACCTTGGTCAACACGAGTGTTGATGTTTGTGAAATAATCCGATGGATGTATTTCCATACTCCATCCGTTAGGCACTTGGGTGAGCAATTAGGGTCATACTCGCGCATACCGGTTAGCTTCCTCCATACTTCCAATCTCATCTCATCCGTACAAAAGGAATAACACCTCCGGGAGAGAACCATTCTCCATCCATATACTCCTTCTCCTCCTTGAATTCTTTGTGTTAATCTCAAACTCCCACGACACACATTCATTCTCATTATAAAACGGTTCAAAGCTTGAGAAGAACTCGACCACAAGGTTGTGGTGTGTCGGTGTCCCATCAAATACTCCCACTCGATCAAGCCGGCATTGATAAATATGTTGTCCACAATCTCATAAATTCCAAGCTCGATCATAGTAGGTTTGTGAGGTGCAACGGAACTTACCACTTCCTTCTTGCTCGAGCCAAAAAGTTGAGTAAGCCGTGGCTCTTGAAATGGCTTCCTAAAGCTAAGTTGAGCAGGGTTGAAAACCGTCCATCTCCTTGCAGAGGTCTTTGTTCTTCCCATGCTAGATCCTTGGCCGCTCGACATTGTTGAGTTGAATTGAGATTGGGGTCGGTCGAGTGAATCGGTGGCTTAGGGATTTAGGTTTTGAGAGTGAATGAGTGAATGGTGGTCGAGTGATGTTTTAGGGTTTTCTAAATTGGACCAATTTCCAATGGACCAAATTAAATTGGTCTAATTAAATTAGAACAATTTCCTATATGACCAAATTTAATTGGTAGAGTTGGTCCAACGGTTGGATTCTTAAAAATTTTTATTTTGTAATTTATATTTTTATTTTGTTTTTGGGTGGTGTGATTCGGTCGAGTAAGATTTTTACTCGATCGAATGAGGGGGATTAAATTATTTAAATGATTTAAAGTTTTTGGTCGACTCAATTCGGTCGAGTAAGAATCTTACTCGATCGAATGAAATAGAATTCATTTAAATTGTTTAATCTATATTAATTTGGGTGACGTGACTCGGTCGAGTTGGTGGTTTACTCGATCGAGTGAAAGAATTTATCCCCGGAATTTTCCCAAATAATATTCTACCCCACACTTGCATTTTTCCTAATCTAGAAAACAATAAAGTGCGGAAAAATAAATGCGGAAAATAAATACTTACTGGCCTAGATTAACGTCCTGGCAAGGACGTAGCCGTGTCTTCATATAAAGAAACACACTCGAGAAGTCCTTTGCTAGGATCCCTTCTCGAGAGGATATGCTCCACTTCTTAGTTATCCGACCTCATAGAGATCGAGTTGCTCTACTAGATAGCATTGGTCTCCAGCATGATAAATCTTCAGTCTATGTCCGTTGACCTTAAATGTGTTTCCTTCCTTGTTAATAATTCCACGTGTCCATCGTCAAAAACTTTAGATATCTTGAATGGTCCGGACCACTTGGAACGTAATTTTCCCGGAAATAATCTCAACCTTGTGTTGTAGAGTAGCACTTCGTCTCCTACTGTGAATCTCTTCTCAATGATTTTCTTATCGTGCCACCTTTTTGTTTTCTCTTTGTAGACTTTCGCGCTTTCATATGTTTAGCGTATTCCTCGAGTTCATGTAATTGAAGAATACGGTTTCCCCTGCAGCTCTAGTATCGAAATTCATCTTCTTGATAGCCCACATGGCTTTGTACTCGATCTCTACCGGCAAGTGACAAGCTTTTCCGAAGATAAGTTTGTATGGAGACATACCAATAGGGGTCTTGTAGGCTGTCCTATAAGCCCATAGTGCGTCATCTAGCTTCGACGCCCATTCCTTCCTTGCACCTGAAATAGTCTTTTCTAAAATAGCTTTGATCTCTCTATTCGAAACTTCTACTTGACCACTGGTTTGGGGATGGTAAGGTGTCGAAATCTTGTGATATACTCCATGTTTTCGAAGCATCTTCTCGAGTTGTTTCTCCTTAAAGTGCGTTCCATTGTCACTAATGATAGTTCGAGGTACACCATATCTAGGGAAAATGATCTTCTTAAATAATTTCTTTACGGACTTGGCATCGCATGTGGGTGTGGCTATGGCTTCTATCCACTTAGACACATAGTCAACCGCTACTAGAATGTACTTGTTTCCGTAAGATGAAGGAAAAGGTCCCATGAAGTCAATTCCCCATACATCAAAAATTTCTACTTCGAGTATACCCTTCTGAGGCATCTGATCTCTCCTCGAGATGTTTCCCGATCTTTGGCAAGCGTCGCACGATTGAACATACTTATGAGCATCTTTAAAAATAGTTGGCCAATAGAATCCTGACTGCAATACTCGAGCGGCTGTTTTGGATGTGGATCCGTGTCCTCCCGAGAATGAAGAATGACATTCGCGTAAGATTCTATGTTGATCTTTTTCTGCTACACACGTACGATATATGCCATCGACTCCTAACTTATAAAGATAAGGTTCGTCCCAATAGTATCGAGTAGCGTCTCGGAGAAATTTCTTCTTTTGTGCATACGTGATTTGGTGGTAGCGTTCCACAAACAAGATAGTTCACAAAATCTGCGTACCAAGGGTCTTTGTCTTGAGCTGAGTCTATGGAGAGCAAGTATTCTCCTAGGAATGAATCCTTGATAGGGTCTCCATTTCCTTTATCCTCTAAGGTAGTCTCGAGTCTAGATAAATGGTCGGCTACTACGTTCTCGACTCCTTTCTTGTCTCTGATCTCTATGTCGAACTCTTGCAATAAAAGGATCCATCTAATAAGTCTTGGTTTTGCGTCCTTTTTGTTCATCAAATATTTGAGTGCTGCGTGATCCGAGTAAACAATGGTCTTTGATCCAACGAGGTATTGTCTGAATTTTTCGAATGCGTAAACTACCGCTAACATCTCCTTCTCGGTTGTGGTGTAGTTTTCTTGGTTGCATCGAGTGCCTTGCTCGTGTATTGAATGACATGAAGACGTTTATCAACTCTCTGTCCGAGGCATGCTCCAATTGCTCCGTCGCTTGCATCGCACATTAGTTCGAACGGTAAATCCCAATTTGGTGCTCGAACGATCGGGGCGGTTGTGAGTAACTTCTTTAACGTCTCGAACGCTTCATGACATTTATCATCGAACACGAACTTAACATCGTTAGCGAGAAGGTTTGTGAGTGGTTTTGCTATCTTCGAGAAGTCTTTGATAAATCTTCTGTAGAATCCGGCGTGTCCGAGAAAGCTTCTAATACCTCGTACATCCTTAGGCGGTGGAGCTTCTCGATCACCTCGATCTTGGCTTTGTCGACTTCTAATTCCTCGTTTTGAAACTAGGTCCGAGCACTATTCCTTCTTGAACCATAAAATGACATTTCTCCCAGTTTAGAACTAGGTCCATCTCAATGCATCGAGCTAGAACTTTGGATAGATTCGATAAACAATCGTCAAACGAGTCTCCGTAAACTGAAAAATCATCCATAAAAACTTCCATAGTCTTCTCGAGGTACTCGGAGAAAATGGACATCATACACCGTTGAAAAGTTCCCGGAGCGTTGCATAACCCGAAAGGCATTCTTCTATACGCGAACGTTCCATATGGACATGTGAACGTGGTCTTCTCTTGATCCTCGGGGTGGATAGGTATTTGGAAAAATCCACTATACCCGTCGAGGAAACAAAAGTACTCGTGCCCGGAAAGTCTCTCCAACATTTGATCCACGAATGGAATAGGGAAATGGTCTTTTTTAGTTGCTTTATTAAGTTTTCTATAATCGACACACATCCTATATCCGGTTACGGTTCTAGTGGGGATTAATTCATCATTTTCGTTTTTAACTACAGTTAATCCTCCTTTCTTTGGAACGACGTGGATTGGGCTAACCCAATCTGAATCGGGGATCGAGTATATGATTCCTGCATCTCTAAGTTTTGTTATTTCTTTCAGAACAACTTCACCTAATTTGGGATTTAGTCTCCTAAGAAACTCCCTAGATGGTTTTGCGTCATCGCATAAACGAATCCTATGCATGCATACGTCGGGACTAATTCCTTTTAAATCATCTATAGAGTGTCCTATAGCATCTTTATGTGTACGTAAAACATGCATGAGTTTCATAGTTTCATCTTGATTTAGCAAAGCACTTATGATTACCGGCGAAAATTTTTCTGAAACTAAAAATTCGTACCTTAGATTTGGTGGAAGAGGTTTCAATTCCTGACCAAATTCATTACCTTTGCTCGAGTTGCTTATGATTGAATGATTACATGTAAGTTCCTGCTCGATCAAATTCTGCTCGACCGAAAATGACTCGGTCGAGTACTCGGTTTCATCCATGAGATTCGACATATTTTCATCTTTCTTTCCTTCACTTTCAAGAATTGTTAGCGCGGAAATATTAACTATATCACTATTTGAAATATTAGCATCAAACAAATCACAATCCAAAGAACAAGTAGGTGCTTTCATCATTTTAGAAAGATAAAATTTTACCTTGTCCTCACCTAGGTCCAACTCGATTGAACCATCGCCACAATTTATCAATGCCTTGACTGTGTTTAAAAATGGTCTTCCCATAATAACAGGAATTTCGGCATAAGGGTTATCATCCATTTCTAACACATAAAAATCCACAGGAACATAGAATTCTCCAATTTTAACAGGCATATCTTCTAACACACCAATTGGTACTCGTTTAGACCTATCAGCTAGTCTAAGAATTAAAGTGGTGCTAGAAAGTTCTCCTATTCCTAATTTTTATATAAGATAAATGGCATTATGGAAACTCCTGCTCCTAGATCACATAAGGCATCATCAATATCTATATCTCCTACGGCGATCGGTATAGTGAATGAACCATAACCTTTTTGGTCTAACACATAATTCACGACGATGAGTTATAATATCTTTTAAAAATTAAGCATAGGTGGCAATTTGAGAGATTACCTCTGAAAATGGTGGAGTGATGCTGAGCTTTCCCAGAATGTCAAACTTCTTAAATGTGGCTGTTTTTTTACCTTCTTTTCTGTTGGGAATGGAAGTGGTGGAACATAAGTGGTGGTGCTACGTAAAGGTGGTTCACTTTCCTTGTCCGTTGGCTTCCTCTCCGCTCCGGGCTGTTGAGTGTTACTCGTCATCTTGCCTCGGCTGAATTTGTTGGTGTTTTCTTTGGTCTGGTCCTTCAAGCTCTTACCACTCTTAAATGATAGCGCTTACGTCGGTTGAGTTTATTTCGGGTTAGGAAGGAAGTTTTCCGAGATTCCTTGAATGCGTTGAAGCTAATTGCGCAAACTGTGTCTCAAGCATCTTCTGTTCGGCTTTTCCTTGTTTGATTTCTGCGAATATATTCTGAATGTCTTTGCTCTGCTGTGCTTGAGTAGCTATCATTTGAGTCATTAGTTGCGCTAAGGTAGTTTCCTTGGATTTCTTGTCTTCCTTCCTTTGGTTGAAGCTTTGATTTGTGCTCGGGACGTATTTCTGACTCGAGGCTTGGTTGCTCGGGTAGTCTCCTCTGACTTGGTCTCGGGGGTAGTATTGAGACTTACCTGGGCTTAGGTTATTGTACCCTTGAGTAGGGTATGGTAGTTTTGAATCTGAGTAGAATCTAGTCTGCCTTTGTTGAGGGGGTACGTAGGATCCTTGTCCTCGAGCTATGTAGCTAACGTCTTCTCCTCCTTTAGGTCCGTAACCTTCTTCAGTGTGCTCGCTAACCTCGTAGACGTTCGATTGTGTTTTCTTCTTATCTAAGTTAATGTTAGAAAGGGCTTGCACTAAAGAGTTAACGGTTTTTGAAAGATTATTAAAGTCGGCTTTCATGACTGAATTCGTACTCGGCTCAAGTTCCTCCTTCTTTAAATGGTTTCGATCTCCACCCCATTGGTGGCTGTTCCATGCGAGTTTCTCTATAACCTTGAATCCTTCGCTCGCGGGTAGTCCCATGATGCTTCCTCCGCTTCCTTGATCCATGCGTAATCGGCTATTCTCGTCCATTCCATCGTAGAACATCGACAATAGTTCCCATTTGTTATATCCATGATGAGGACATTCGCGTTGAAGTCCTTTGAATCGTTCGTACGCTTCATGAAAAGATTCATTGTTGCCTTGCACAAATTTGTTAATTCTATCCCTAATACATTTTACCTTTGCAGGGGGAAAATATTGGTTTACGAAAGCTTGAGCTAAGGCATCCCATGTCTTGAATGTATTTGGCTCCTGTCCTTGAAGCCAATCTTTCGCTTCATCGGTTAAAGAAAATGGAAATAGCTTCATGTAAACTATTTCTCTAGGTACTCCTGCAAATTTACACGTACGGCATAATTCAGTAAAATTATTAAGATGAACGTGAGGGTTACCGTATCCGTCGAATGATTCACTATTGATCATTTGGATGAGTCCTCCTCGAAGTTCAAAATCGTATCCTTCTTCATTTGGAATGCCAATGGGAGAATCATAACTTCCAATGGTTGGAGTTATGTAGTACTCGGCTGGTTGCTCGACCTCAGCCCCTGCTCGAGCTGCTCCTTGCGGTCGAGTTTGATTTTCCATATTTGGTCGAGTGAGTTGATTGGTTCTCGGTTTCTTCGGTATTGTCCAAGGGAAATTCCACGAATTTGAGGTTAAAGGTCTAGAAGATCTCGAAGAGTTAGAACTTGAGTTTGTGACGTCCACTTGCACCTTTTTCTTCGCTTTAGAGTTTGATTGCATTCACCTACAAAAAGATGAATTTTAGTAATACCTATAAAAATAAGCAAATGAAAGTTTTTTATTATTCCTATTAATTTTTTATTTTTTATTTAGGATTTCGAGTAACTCGAAATCTAGAACTAAAAATTAAACTAGTGAAAGATTTTTAAAAACTAAAAACTAAACACCGCTCCCCGGCAACGGCGCCATTTTGACGGGCTTGCGATAGTGAATAAACATTCAAAAGAATTTATAGAACTAGGGGTGACCTAGTGAAGAACCCAAGGGAACAGTGGAGTCAAGTTATATTTCAAACTCGATTACTAGCTTTTAATTCTCTACACTCGATTACTAGCTTTTAATTTAGTTCTTAAGTGTTTTATTTATTTCAAAGGCAATATTATTTATTCAAAAGGAAATATTTCAAGAAAAGGTTTGTTATCAAATATTAAAAACTATGATAAGGATGAGAATCCTCCACTAATACTTATGGTTTCACTCAAACAAGATATAAATCCTCACTTCCGAATGTTGGATTTATATTATAGTTATGAATTTCCTTCTTGATGACAATTTAATCTAGAACGTATAGTTATATGATAATATAAATCCTCACTTCCGAATGTTGGATTTATATTATAGAATTTAGACTGAGTAGCATTAGCATACGAATCCTCACTTCCGAATGTTGGATTCGCACGTAAACATCTACTCGACTAGCTTCATTCCTCCCGGTGTTTTCACTAATCTGTCCAAATACGCTTATTAATACATTCATGCACCAAATATACTCGCTGCTCCCGCTTTGCTAATATACTCGATCTAATGGTTATATTGATTTCAAAATAGTCTAAGTTCACCTTCCGGTCCTTCCCTAGAAAATACTACTCGACCTACTCTTCTAGATGTTTTGTCAGGACACCTAATTTATAAAGATAAAGCTCGGGTATGATTCAACACACACAATAGTCATACAAGAATTGATTCATGTAAATTAAATAATCATGTTCAAGTTATTCATAAGCATTAGAGATTCGTCAAATCCCCATCATAAGGAAACTACTCACTCATCTCGAGTGATAATGCAAACATGTTCAAACGGTTGTAAGTAAAACGATTGTAAATAAAACAAGAGTAAAGTTTAGAAATTCTCAGTGATTGATGATCCACGGTCGAGCTCCAAGCTGCTGCAATCTCCTCGTTATCTCGAGTACAAAATCTGGTTGTATAATTCAAACTGTCTCCGAGCTCTCTCGGCTATCTTCTTCTTCTTCACTTGGTTTACTCGACTTCAATCAATCACTTGGTCGGGTAGGGTCTCTGCCCTCCTCCCTTTGCTCGGTGTCTCTTGTGATGCTTATATAGTGAAGAGTGATCACAAGGGTCGAGTGAGTGAAAAGTCTTGCTTTAACTCCTAATCTTTAATGGCCGAGTAAATGGAGAGGTATTGCTTATCCACTTGTATTAAATCTTCGAGTAAGTGGAAGGTCTAGCTATCTTCTTGTATTAAATCTTGTATTAAATGGTCGAGTGAATGAAGAGAATCCATACGAAGGGTCTTGATCACGTGAAGACTTGCTCGAGCAGTGTATTTACTCGGTCGAGTAACATAGGTCTTTGGCTGTTTTAGCTCGAGTAAGGTACTTTAATACACTCGGTCTAAGAATCGCAGAAATGCTCCAAATTATGTCTGATTTAGGTCGAATTCACGTGCTTTTTCTCATATTTCCATTTATGCTCCTTCGTAAGGCTGAAATCGTGCTTTTGACCTGAAACATCAATCAAAGTATCAAAAATAATATATTTTACGTTCTAATCATAGGAAATAAGAATGAAAGTAGGGGCTTAAAATAGACATTTCTAACACTGATCAATGAGTATGCACAATCACCGAGTTATTATGGAGAAGAGCTCTCATGGGGAGAACAATGCTATGATCCACCACAATATTACATGCCATACCAGTATGAAGAGCGTGTTGTTAGTGATTCAATAACGTACCTATGTCTGCAGCTCAAGGAGGAGAACAATAGAATATTTGCCCGGATCGATGAGTTAGAGGAAAAGCAGCGAATGTTGCTCTCGATCTTATCGTCTAACATGAATAGAGAAGAAGAATGCAGAATGAGACCTTTGATATGGAACTAGCTTCGTATCAAATTTCAAGTGATTCTTCGAAACATGAGGATGTATTTCACGAAGAAATGAAAAGAATGCTTATTGGGGAGTTATATATATCTTCTTCATCTCTATCAACATACAATCATGTGGTTCAACCTTGTATAGAAGTTGACAAAAATTTAGGAGATTACCTTTAAGAATGGACGCCTAAGAACTTTGTTGCAGATATAAACAATGGCATGACCATCAAGCCAAGTGGTTATGTTGAGGACCCTTTCTACACCACACTACCACAAGATAAATTTCTAAGCTTCCATCCATTCATCTCAGAATCATTTGTAAGAAGCTCTCGCGATCTCTTTCCCACGAAGGATGATATATTCTCGAAGGGATCATACTCGGGTAAGAAAGTCCATTGTAGACTTGATGGACGGACATTCAAATGGGATTTGAAGGTAGATTGAGACGTGGATCATTGAAGGCCCCGTGAGAAGGGATCCTAGCAAAGGACTTCTCACGTGTGATTCTTTGGGGGCGCTTTGCTGATGTTAAGTTGTAAGTATTCCATTTTTTTATAAAGTTAACTGCATAAGTGTTGACATGATGATTATGGTGCATATCTCTGGTTGGTTGATATAGTATGCTTAGGGACTGATAGAGTGCTTTTGTACGCTACTTACAGTCCGTTACACTGCTGATATTCTAACATATTTTAGTATAAGAATACGCTTTTGGTGTAGTTTTGTATTACAGGCTGATTAGAAGAGTTAGAACAAAAACACAACAAGAAGGCTGTATCTGGAACTAAAGACAACAATATGACAACAAAGGACAAAAAGGCCACTAGCGCGCGAGCAGTATGGCGCGCGAGTGTGAGTCGCGCACAGCAGAGCAAAACAATGACGTCAGCAGACAGCGAGATATTTCTAAGTTTGGATTTGGGAAATCAAATATTCCCAAAGCTGATTTTTGAAGATGAAGATGGTTTCCTATAGATATTCTTGCCTAAATATTGGTGGAAACCCTAGGAGGCAAGACTATAAATACAAACTCCATGGAAATCACAAGTATGCGCGCAGAGGGGACCGAACGGCACAGAGCAGAATTCAGACCTAGCCGTGCGCGCAAGCTGCTGACGCGAGCCAGACGATGCGTCACTCAGATTTGTTTTGTCATCAAAGTTGTTCAATACTTATGTTTGAGATGTATACATTCAGTATGAGTAGCTAACTCACTGAATTCGGTTTGGATTCAGATCTATGAATCATATATTTTGAGGTCTTGTTCTTAATTTGCATGATTAAGTTTAGTATTATTATTCCGAACTCAATTGCATGATAATTAGGTTAGACAATTAAGCGAAGCCTTGCACCGCAGACTTAGTTGTAGAATCTATTATCTATAGTTAAAGTATCAGAAGTACGTGACTGTGAATGATAGGAGTAACACTAGAATAGTCGATAGCTATCTTGACCGGATCCGTGGTTGACTAGACTAGATTGAGTAATAATATCATACAAACTTTGACCGGAATGTATGTGTAGGTTATTAAGCTGTGACAGGACCTTAACCTACGTGAACAGTACATCATGTATCTTTAGTGATCGAGGATAAACATAGAAATTCATAGTGAAGAATCTGAACCGAGCTCATTCTCTGCATATTTATTAACTTCTTGCGTGACTACTGTCTGATTGTGCGCCAGTTACACTTGCGCAACAGTTTTCTTTCTTTAACTTGTTTTCACTCCCAACCCCAATTCTTAGTTTGTAGTTAGAAGGAGAATTCTCACCGTTCCCTTTGGATTCGACCCCAGCTTACCAAGACTATACTAGAAGGAGAGCCGGGACAAATTTGCAGCACTCAACGACGTGCTCGTCAAATTTTGGCGCCGTTGCCGGGGAGCGGCTAGAGAAGTTTTCTTTCTTTTTCTTTATTTACTTTTCGTTTTTCTTATAAATAAAAATCCAAAAAAAATTAGTTACGTTTAATTTGGCTGTTGTTTTTGTTTTGTATGGAAGCTAGTCGTGAGAATAGTGTAATCGGCAGAAGAAGAGAGACTCCAGACGCGCCAGTGCGCAACGCTGAAAACATTTTTGCTCGCTTAAACCCAGCTAAACTCGAAGCAATCAGAAGAGAAGTACGCAGAGATTTAGAGTTCAGAATGGACGCTGATATACAGAGGAACGACAATCAGCTAAACCCAGCTGTACCTGCTCAACCAATGGCGCGCCGAACCATCAAGGAGATGTCTGCTCCTCAAGCTGTAAATCAACCTTGGTGCATAGTGCTACCACCAGATGGTCATTTCGAGCTGCGAACTCAGCTTGTTCACTACATACCAAAATTCCATGGTATGGCTAGTGAGAATCCAGTGAAGCACGTACGAGAGTTCGCGGCTATTTGTGAGAATATGAGGAATGGGAATGAGGGCCCAGAATTGCTGAAACTTAGAGCCTTCCCATTCTCACTTTGTGATTCAGCTTGACAATGGTTGATGGGGCTAGCATCGGGATCGATAAGGACGTGGCCCGAGTTGCAGGAACGGTTCTTGGCCAAGTTCTACCCTGCAGCTAAGGTGTCACTACTCAGAAGAGAGCTAGCCGCGCCAAAGCAGTTGCACGGAGAGTCACTATCCGAGTACTATGAGCGGTTCAGGGAACTTGAGGCGAACTGCTACAATCATGGACTCCCGCAACATGTGCTGATAGAGAAACTTCCTCAATGGACTAACTGAGATGGAACTCAGGTTGTTGAAAGCTTGCGCAGGAAGGCCAATGTGAGGAATATGTACCCCGAGGATGTTTGGAAGCTGATAGAAGACACTGCGGACCAAGTCAGATATCAAGTGTCTCTAGAGAACAACCGCGCTAGATCACTGCATCAAGTAGATGTCACCGGAGAGATAAAAGAATTAAAAGACATGATGCAGAAACTTGATGATGAAACAGAGCACCGATACAAGACCCTGTGAGTTCTGTCACGCCACAGACCATCCGACAGACGCATGCCCCTCCCTATTCGAAGAACACGCAGATGTTAATGCAGTAGGAGGATGGAATAATGGTCAGGCTAGGCAAGGACAGCCTAGATTTGGATTGGCTGAGAATGGGTTTAGTTGGAAGAATGACCAGAATTTCCAAAGACCGCGCGCTGACTGGCGCGCGCAACCTAATGTACCCACTGGCGCGCGACCTTACGCGCCAGCTGCTTCCTATAACCCACCACACAAACGCGCTAAAGGAACAGTGCAGTACAACCAGCAGCCACTCAAGAAGTCACTAGAGGAAATATTAGGACAATTGGCAGAAATAGTAGGCAAGAACCAAGAACAGAATGAGAAGCGGTTTACTCTAATTGAGAAGCAGTTGCAACAAATTTCTGAAACCGTGACCGAAATCACAAACAACAGGAAAGCAGCTAAAACCATAATGCAGAACGGTGTCAATGTGGTGCTACTTAGATCAGGCAGGGAGACATCTGGTGCGCCGGAAACCACTCGCGCAAGGAAAAGCGCGCACGCACAGATTCCGAACTCAGCACCAAAGATGGGCGCACCTGTTGCTGAGATAGAAGGCAAATCTATCAGCAACATACCACTTCCTTTCCCTGCCCAGAGCAAAAAGTCGAGGAACACCGAGTTAGATCAGGAGTTGTATGATCTGTTCAGTAAGGTGGAAATCAACATTCCACTTATAGATGCACTAAAGCAAATCCCTCGGTACGCGAAATTTCTCAAGGATCTATGCACGAACAAAAGAAGAAAGGGAGGACAGAGAGAGCAAGTGCAGCTAAACGCAAATGCCTCAGCAATCGTGCAACACAAGGTACCACCAAAATGCCGAGATCCAGGTACGTTCACTATACCATGTACAATAGGTAACTCTGTAGTGGATATTTGCATGATAGACTTAGGTGCGTCTATAAATGTTCTACCCCACTCTCTGTACACCTCTCTCCGCATTGGACCACTTAAGCCCGCAGGGTTGACAATCCAACTAGCAGATCGGTCATGCAAACAACTAGTGGGCATGGTTGAAGATGTACTAGTAAGGGGTAGAAGAATCGGTGTTCCCAGCAGATTTTTACGTGTTAGAGATGGAAGGAAACGTCTCTGCCGACACTGCTCAAGTATTGCTTGGCCGACCCTTTTTGATGACCGCACGAACAAAAATCGACGTATGGAAAGGAATGCTATCCATGGAAGTTGATGGTGAGGTCATACACTTCAATATATTCAAAGGCATGCAATTTCCATATGATGATTCCACAGTAAACGCACTGGATATTATCGATGAAGCAGTGGAAGAAGAGCAGGCGCGCCAGACAACTGACGCGCTAGTAGACGCGCACGAAGAAGAGAGGAACACCAAATGTGAAGGCATGAGGTACCTTATTTCTAGTACTGAATTATGCGTTGCTGACACGACTGTCTCTCGTAACATACAGGAACCAAAAATCGTACTGAAGCAACTCCCAGAGCACCTGAAGTATGTGTTTTTGGGGATAATGAGACTAAGCCGGTGATTATAAAGAATCAGCTGGAACCTGCGCAAGAAGCGCGCCTGGTAGAAGTCTTGCGCAACAACGGCGCGCAATTGGATGGACATTGGATGACTTGCGCGGAATCAGTCCAGACGTATGCATGCATCGAATTCTGTTAGAAGATGGAGCTAAACCGTGCAGGGATGCCCAACGAAGACTTAACCCTATTATGATGGAGGTGGTACAGAAAGAGATCATTAAGCTGCTGGACGCTGGAATCATTTATCCCATCTCTGATAGTAAGTGGGTAAGCCCGATTCATGTTGTCCCAAAGAAAGGTGGGATCACCGTAGAGGAGAACGCGGCAGGAGAACTGGTGCCCAAGAGAATACAGACCGGTTGGCGCATGTGCATAGACTACCGAAAGCTGAACGCAGTGACGCGCAAGGACCACTTCCCCTGCCGTTTATAGATCAGATGCTTGACCGATTGGCAGGTAAGCCGCATTACTGTTTCTTGGATGGATTTTCAGGATATAATCAGATTCCCATAGCTGCGGAGGACCAAGAAAAGACAACATTCACATGTCCTTTCGGTACGTTTGCTTTTCGACGCATGTCTTTTGGATTGTGCAACGCGCCAGGTACGTTTCAAAGGTTAGTAATGAGTATATTCTCGGATATGTTGGGTTCATGCATTGAGGTATTTATGGACGATTTTACTGTACATGGTGACACGTTTGATGCATGTTTAGATAATTTAGATAAAGTCTTGAAACGCTGCATGACTAAAAACCTAGTTCTGAATTACGAAAAGTGTCACTTTATGGTCACACATGGAGTGGTGCTCGGCCATATTGTCTCCAGAGAAGGACTAAAAGGATAAAGCTAAAATTGATCTTATTGCTAGTTTGCCGTACCCTACTAATGTGAGAGAAATCAAGTCTTTTTAGGGCACGCTGGATTTTACAGACGTTTCATTCAAGATTTTTCTAAAGTATCAACTCCATTGTCTAACCTCTTGCAAAAGGATGCAGTGTTTGACTTTACAGATGCCTGTCGCGCAGCGTTTGACGCACTGAAGCGCGCGCTGACTAGCGCGCCAGTACTACAAGCGCCAGACTAGAACCTGCCATTCAAATTGATGTGTGACGCGAGCTACTATGCTGTTGGCGTAGTACTTGGTCAGCGCAGAGACAAGAAACCACACGCCATCTACTATGCCTCGCGCACACTGGACTCAGCGCAGCGGAACTACACCACCACTGAAAAAGAGCTGCTAGCCATTGTGTTTGCCCTAGAGAAATTCTGTGCTTACATATTATGGATGGTCCGCCGAGCAAAATAGTTTCCCTTGCCTCAGTATTCAGCTTGTTCATGTCGACTACATAATAATCCGCTAGAAATCTGAGTCCACCGACATGAGTCAAGACATCTTCTATCTTACCCTTTGCTTCTGTCTGTGAGTTATCCGCAAGTAATAACCCGATTTCAGCCGGTTGTAAAGGTCCCATAGATGATGCAGAGTATAACGAGTAGGGTAGTAAGTTCACCGAAGCTCCTAAATCAAGCATGCACTCGCTAGCAAACGTGTCTCCTATGGTGCACGGAATAGTGAAGGTTTCGGGATCAGCTAGCTTTTCTGGTAGGTTCAGAGCCGAACACAACTTCAAACTCGCCTGGAAATCATTCATCACGCGCAAAGAATATTTATAAGTTTGGTTTTTGGAGATCAAGATATTCCCAAAGCTGATTTTTATAGATAAAGATGATTTCCAACAGATTTTCTTGCCTAATTATTCGAGGAAACCCTAGGAGGCAAGAGTATAAATACAAAGCTTCAAGGAAGTCACAAACAAGCGAGAATAGAGAGAAGCGACTCAGAGCAGAATTCAGACCAAGCTGCGAGAGCTGTGTGCGCGAGCTGTCGACGCGAGCAGGACGACGCGTCACTCAGATTTGCCTTGTTACTTTAGTTGTTTAATATTAATTCTTGAGATGTATACATTCAGTATGTCTAGCTAACTTACTGAATTCAGTTTTGATTCAGATCTATGAATGACATGTTTTGAGGTTTTGTTCTTAATTGCATGATAAGTTTAGTATTATTATTCCAAGCTCGATTGCATGATAAGTTTAGTATTATTATTCCAAGCTCGATTGCATGATAACTAGGTTAGATAATTAAGCGAAGCCTTGCACCGCAGACTTAGCTGTAGAATCTATTATCTGTAGTTAAACTATCAGAAGTACGTGACTGTGAATGATAGGAGTAACACTAGAATAGTTGATCACTACCTTGACCGAATTCGTGGTTAATTAGACTAGACCGAGTAATAATCTCATACGGACTTTGACCGGATGGTATGTGTAGGTTATTAAGCATTGACCAGACCTTAACCTATGTGGACATTATATCATGTATCTTTAGTGACCGATGATAAACATGGAAATTCATAGTGAAGAATCTGAACCGAGCTCATCTTTGTGTTTTATTAACTTCTTTTATAACTGCTTTCAGATCACGCGCCAGTACCACTTGCCCGACAGTTTCTTTCTTTTTCTTGTTTATTCACAAACCCTAGTTTTAGATTGTAGATCAAAAGACGACTTCTCACATTTCCCTGTGGATTCGACCCCAGCTTGCCAATACTATACTAAGTAGGAGAGTCGGGATAAATTTGCAGCACTCAACGACGTTCTCGTTGGACCTCTTCGGTTGCTGGGTGTTCTGCGCTGGCCCTTATCTCTCCAGTAATGTCCATTTGATGCAGTGATCTAGCGTGATTATTCTCTAGGGATACTTGATATCTGACCAGGTCCGCCGTATCCTCTATTAACTTCCCAACATCTTTCAGATACATATTCCTCACATTTTCTCCTGCGCAAGCATTCAGCAACCTGAGTTCCATCTCAGTTAGTCCATTTAGGAAGTTCCCTATCAGCACATGTTGGGGAAGTCCGTGGTTGTAGCAGTTCGCCTCTAGTTCCTTGAACCGCTCATAGTATTCAGATAGGGTCTCCCCGTGGAGTTGCTTCGGCGCAGCTAGCTCTCTTCGAAGTAATGAGACCTCGGCCGTAGGATAGAATTTGTCCACAAATCTTTCCTGCAGCTCAGGCCATGTCCTTATAGATCCTGGTGCTAGCCCCATCAACCACTGCCAAAGTGAATCACACAAGGAGAGTTGGAAAGCTCTCAACTTAAGCAGCTCTGGATCCTTGTTCCCACTCCTCATATTCTCGAAGATGTCCGCGAACTCTCTAACATGCTTAACCGGATTTTCACTAGCCATACCGTGGAACTTTGGTATGTAGTGAACAAGCTGATTCCTTAGTTCGAGGTGACCATCCGGGGGTAGCACGATACACCATGGTTGATTAATAGCTTGAGGAGCAGACATCTCCTTAATGGTGCGTCGCGCCACAGGTGCGCAGGTACGCACGCGACAGGTTGTGGCACGCGTACATCCATATTATTGGGTAGTTGGTTGTCATTCCTTGGTACTTTAGCATCCATTCTGAACTCTAGGTCTCTACGTACTCCTCTTCTAATTGCCTCGAGTTCAGTAGGGTGTAGGCGAGGAAAGATATTCTCGGCGTTGCGCACTAGCGCGTCTGGAGTCTCTATTCTTCGGCCGATTACACTATTTTCGCCACTTGCTTCCATACAAAGACAAAAACAACAACTGGATTAACGTAACTATTTTTTTGGTTTTTATATAAGAAAACAGAAAGTAAATAGCAAACTAAATACAAAAGAAAACGAAAAGAAAATTTCTCTAGCATGTTCCCCGACAACAGCGTCAAAATTTGACGAGCACGTCGTTGAGTGCTGCAAATTTATCCCGACTCTCCTACTTAGTATAGTATTGGCAAGCTAGGGTTGAATCCACAGGGAACGGTGAGAAGTCGTCTTTTGATCTACAATCTAAAATTAGGGTTGTGAGTAAACAAGAAAAAAGAAAGAAACTGTTGCGCAAGTGAAACTGGTGCACAATCAGAAAGCAGTCACGAAAGATGTTAATAAAAATAAGAGAGATGAGCTCGGTTCAGATTCTTCACTATGAATTTCCATGCTTATCATCGGTTACTAAAGATACATGATATGATGTTCACGTAGATTAAGGTCCGGTCAAAGCTTAATAACATACACATACATTCCGGTTAAGGTCGGTATGATATTATTACTCAATCTAGTCTAGTCAACCACGAATCCGGTCAAGGTAGCTATCAACTATTCTAGTATTACTCCTATCATTCACAGTCACGTACTTCTGATAGTTTAACTATAGATAACAGATTCTACAACTAAGTCTACGGTGCAAGGCTTCGCTTAATTGTCTAACCTAATTATCATGCAATTGAGCTTGGAATAATAATACTAAACTTATCATGCAATTAAGAACAAAACCTCAAAACATGTTACTCATAGGTCTGAATCCAAACCGAATTTAGTAAGTTAGCTAGACATACTGAATGTATACATCTCAAGAATTAATATTAAACAACTAAAGTAACAAGGCAAATCTGAGTGACGCGTCGTCCTGCTCGCGTCGGCAGCTCGCGCGCACAGCTCTTGTAGCTAGGTCTGAATTCCGCTCTGAGTTGCTTCTCTCTGTTCTCGCTTGTTTGTGACTTCCTTGAAGCTTTGTATTTATACTCTTGCCTCCTAGGGTTTCCTCGAATAATTAGGCAAGAAAATATGTTGGAAATCATCTTTATCTCTAAAAATCAGCTTTGGGAATATCTTGATCTCCAAAAACCGAACTTAGAAATATTCTTTGCGCGTGATGACGTCATCGCTTCGGATATTTCGCTGATTGCTGACGTCATCGTTTGCTTTACTCTGCGCGACTAAGACTCGCGCGCCATACTACTCGCGTGCTCGTTGGCCTTTGGCTCTTGTTACTTTGTTGTCTTTTGTTCTGAGATTCAGCCTTCTTGTTGCACTTTTGTTCTAACTCTTCTGTTAAACCTGAGACATAAAACTACATTAAAAGTACTCTACCAGAATTTAAGACCTTTTATATGTGGCGATGAACTTTTTCCGCCTTTTGTTGCGCCATGTGTGTTGGTGTTAAATTTGTAACCAACTAAACAACACGCATGTTTTAATGAATGTTGTTTCGATCATTTCTGTTTTCAATTTGTTCATTTTGGTTTCTAAGATTCTATGTATAAAATCGACTAGCCGGTGTCACATAAATGATCACTTGCAACAAATGTTTGTGATTTCATAATATTAAACGATGCCAGGTAGCAACATATTTAAAGTAACATAATCCATCTTCTGCGACAAATCTTACGTATGTCACTAATAGTTAAGAGTAATAAGACAAGAAACTTATATGACAAGACTATGTTATGTCACAAAATGTGTTGATCTTATGGGACAAACATGTTTTACGTTAGTCGCGTAAGTGGCTTGCGACAGTCCTTATGCGACTTACCTAATGTGACACCAATTGCGTTGTATAAGAATTAATACGACTAACTTAGGACTTAAGCAACTATTTCTTATGTGTCACTTAAATGTATTTCTGGCGTAGTGCTCGTACTTGTCATAGGTTAGGTCCATGCATGCACATGCAGACTGCAGTGAGCTTTTTGCTTGGATATACCAGCTATTTGGCTTTACATAATAACGTATATAAAAAACAAAAAAGGTAAGCTATTAATTTACATGAGACCAAGTGTGTAGCAGTGAAGTGACGTGCAATTTAGTGGAGTATTATGTGAATATCAATGTCCTAACACGACAAAAACAATTTATAACCTAGAATAACCTAGGTTCGAACCCAGGAGAAGAGGTGATAGTTAACTAATTGAGTATTATCTAAGTTTGCTTAACATAAAAGGTTTGGGGGAATGTAGATTAAGGTATGATTGGTATTAATAACATGTAAAGAAAAGTGATCACGGACTTCTACTTTACCCCTAGGATATAAGAGAGTTAACACACTCAATTTCCTAGCACAAATCACAATTATTTTGAATTCTTATGGCTACGCATCATCCTTCCAAGTTCAATTCTCGTTCCATCCTTGTAGATGATGCTCTAAAAGGTTTCAATTCTCAAGCTCTCGCTCTACTGAATCACGTGAAATTTAAGTGCACAACCTCAAGCTCTCGCTCTATTGGATAAGCACTCAAACTCAACACTAAACCTAGCCTATCACCAAGAGGAATTGTCGCTCTCGCGTACAATTGACTCTCAAAGCAACAATGATATAATTACTAAAATCCTAGGGTTCAATCGTCATCAAAACATAGGAAGCTAATTCACTTTGACACACTTAGGCATTTCGTCAAACACTTAGCATGCATCATTATGAACAAATAACTACAACAATTAAGATTCAACTAAAATGTAATTCAAATGCTTAGAAAGAGTAAACATCATCCAAATCCTAGGGGATCCGTGTGATCCCCAATCACATAAACAACTACTCAAACATAACTACAAATGTAAACAACACATAAAGAAACATGATAACAAAAACAAAGGTAGAAATGCTTAGGAAATTGTTGATCTTCAGGCCTTTAACTTCACTTCCTCTACTCTATGATCTCTTGGATATCTTTAGGTTTTTGAGTATTTGAACTTCCAAGGATCCCTCCAAAAAATGGTTGAGAGATCTATTTATACAAAGAAGCAAAATCTGCCTTTTTGGAGTTGCTGGACAGAGTAAAAAGTTGCTGGGGATAGCAAAATTTTAGAGATTTCAGATTCTTTTCTAAGGGTGAAATTTTGCTCGGGTGAGGAGAAACCCACTGAGTTTCTGTGTATCAAAGTTGAAACTTGCTCGGTCTAGCAAAGTTTTTCTCGAGAGAGTAAAATTTCAGAGATAGAAATTTCAAATTGCTTGCTAGGATGGAAATTTTGCTCGGGGAGCAAAATTTCTACTCGGGAGAGCAAACCTCTTTGGCTCTTTTTTGTGCACTTTAATCCCCGATTTGCTCTCTTTTGCAATTAAATGCTCCATGACTATACTTCTTGAATAAATCCTACAATAAGCATACGAAGTATCAATTATTTCACAACGTAATCGAAAAAAACAAGGGAATAAAGATAGGATGCGTTCAGATATTAGTATATTTGCACGCTATCAAACACCCCACACTTAATCCGTGTTCGTCCCGAACAAATAAGTACAAATATAGCAAGAAATGAATGCTTATAAAATATGGAAATATCAATGAGCAAGCAATTCACTTGAGAGTGAAGTTCAATCACCAATCATCAAGAATCTTAAACCAAAGTTCTAGGAAATAAAATGCAAGCTAAAATCTACTTCTAACTCACTTTCGTAGGCATCACGGATGCATTTAGCATATGCATCAAGCTTTAAACCCCTAGGTTGCCCTAGTGGACGAGTTGTAGTCTCGTGAGAGTTTTCCAACAGGGAGTACTCACAAATCCCGTTCACAATCATCACATAAACAATTGATTTCATACAAGTGTTTGCTAAGCAATAATTGATCATTTCAATGTTCAATAATACATGGTATTGTGAAATTTACTCATGTCACACAATTGATGAAGAATCATGACATTCTTCACGTGCAAACATTCAAAGCCTTGACACCTTAACTAGCATTCATCAAATTGATCGTTCTACTACATTTCAATTCATAAATCATAAAGAGAAGTTTAGCACACATCATGAATTGTCTAGTCAATCACCTATGCTAGCTAGGGCAAGTCCATAAGCTCATGACTTAAACACATTCCCAAGTTTTAGGCTAACCACCATACTCCATAAGAGAAGAGGAGTTTAGACGATCAAAATGATGAATCATGTATAGAACTCTTACTTGCTTATGCACAAAATGCAAGGGTCAGCCCTTAAGCTATTCAGCCAAGCAAAATGCACAAACTCAACTTGCAAACATGCTCTCAATATGCATAAAGGGCATAAAGTCAAGAATTTGTGGGGATTTTTATTCTAGCTTCTCTTTTATTATTTCTAAAACCTTTTTTTTCTATTCAAGAATTTTCGAGGGGAAAATTACCTTCCTAACCCCCGGCACTTGAATAATTTTCTTGTTTTGAGTTCATGCAAGTACTTTCGAGGGGGAAATTACCTTCCTAACCCTCGACACTTGCATAACTTTTTCTCTTTTCTTTTTTTCTCATATTTTGAGTAAGCTTTTGGTTTAACCCCATACTTAAAACTTGGCAATATGTCTAATAGCAATAATCAAGCACATAAGCAAGTAAACCCAATACATAAGCTATGAATTGTAAACTAAAGTCACCTAAGAGCAAGAAAGCAACTCTATGATACTTCATGCTTTTTTGTATATGCTACCTTATTCTCCTTATTCATTATGCAATGAAAGTATCAAATGATTCAAGCTAGTATAAGTGTCAATTCATGAAAAAATTGCAATGGCTAGGAATTCCAATCATCTTAAATCATTATGATCAATGAGCAAACTTCACAATCCGCAATCACAAGTAATTTCAAAAGTATATTCTTAGCTTAGCAAACTTATTTTAATTTTTTTATCAAAACGTAGGATGAAAGTGATGTAAAGCAAGTGTCAACGCCCATAGATGGTATAATGATGATGAAATGTGAAAATCATAGTATGTAGTCATGCATACTACCCACCCCACACTTAAATGTTTGCTTAGTCCCTAAGCAATCAAGTAAAAGCATAAGAAAAGGGTAAAGAAACTTCTCTCGTGTGAAGGAAGACTAGTATGCTTCGAATGCTTGCCCCTCAAGTGGCTTGGCTTTGGTACAAATCTAAACTCACAAGGTATCAAGAGAATGGAATGTAGGTGAGTTTATTAGATACTGGTTGAGAAACACCAAAACTGAGCTTGTAGAATGAGTAACCCCACATTTAGCTCAAAAGAATGTATCAACTATATCACATAAGCTAAGTAGGTGCTAAATTCATCGAGCAAACAAGCAAGAATAACAAGCATTTCACCTTTGAATCATCAAGTCAAATTAAAAGCAAAGGAACATGACACTTACTAGCCTATTTTAACGTCTTGGCTAAGACGTAGTCGAAGCTTTTTCTATAAGAAACACACTTAGGAAGTCCTTTGCTAGGATCCCTTCCTAAGTGGTGCAAGATAATGCTCAAGGACTCCTTTCATCTTTGTAAGGAGTGAGCGATGGCTCGCCACGCTTTGGAATTTGCATTTGTTGCGCCGACTTCCCATTAAACTTCTCTTTTGTCGGAGGCTTTGGTTTTTGACTCTTCACAATATTAGCATTGCCTCCAACTACGCCATTCTTCACCTTACACATTTCTTTTGATTTCTTAGCTCTCCTCCTCGCCCTTAGACTCTTACGCTTTCTTTTCTTCGTCTTTTCCTTCTTTTCTTTTAGGAGGTTTCTACCTTAAGTATAGGCAAGATGTCTTCCTTTCTTTCTTCTTCCCTTTCAAAGAACATTTGATTTATAAAGAAGTCCATAGCTATATCAACTTTGCACACTTCAAGCCTAGGAAGAGGTACCTTCTTCTCTTTATCCAGAATTTTCTCAATTGACTTTTTTTATATGAACCTATTCCTCCTCTTCCAATAGTGGCATGATTGCTTTTGACGCTTGTTGAGGCTCCTTTGCAACCTCTGAAGATTGCTCTTGTTGAGGATCATTTAGATTTTTGTCCATGAAGTCAGTGAATTTACACATTTCCATTTGTTCACATTCCGAATATGATAAAAGATCCTCTTGAATATTTAACGGACGAGCTTGTTGTGCTAGTTTTCTCTCAAGCTCTAAGGTATAATCATATAGTTCATTAAATATTTTCTCAAACATTTGTTCCACCTTTTCTAACATTAGTTGATTATCCTTTTGGAATTGAGCTTGATTGGCCAACATTTGTTCCAATAATGCAAGAAGATTGGCTTCTTGGCTTTGACTTTGTTAAACTTGTAGTGGCACTTCCTCGTCATAGTTGTAAGGTGAATAGGGTGGATGGTAGTCTTCATACTCTTCATGGGAGCTTATGTTCCTATAAGCATTAAATTCCATTTGAGGAACATATTCATCTTCTTCATTACATCCCATGTAGTCCATTTCATCATGATAATCTACAAATGTATTCCTTTGATCATATGGACAAGAGTATTCTTCATGGCCAAAGTTATGGCACAAATCACATTCCCTATGTAAATTCCACATTTTGTAGTAGGGGAATGGTGTAAGGTCTCAAGCAAATGAAGGCGGTTGAGGGAGATGGGTGATGGTTGATGCAAGAACTTGCTTTTGTACTTTCCCTGCTCTAGGTCTCGCCGACTTTCAGTCCACCTATCAAGCAGTCAAAGGAAAGCAAGGGTAGGTTAAGAATATCATAAAACAAGCAAGTAATAACACTCAAACAAGAAAATATAACAACTAAATAGAAAATAGAGTGAATTAAGCAAACAAAAGTAAAACTAAACTAGAAAACTATCTAAGAACTCCTCCCCGGCAACGACGCCATTTTGACGTGCAATTTAGTGGAGTATTATGTGAATACCAATGTCCTAACATGAAAAGACAATTTATAACCTAGGGTAACCTAGGGTCAAACCCAAGAGAAGAGGTGATAGTTAACTAATTGAGGATTACTTAAGTTGGCTAAACATAAAAGGTTTGGGGGAAATGTAGATTAAGGTATGATTGATAGAGCACTTCTGTATGCTGTTTTAAGTCCTTTACACTGCTTAGAGTCTAACATATTTCATTATAAGATTACGCTTTTGGTGTAGTTTTGTATCTCAGGTTTAAAAGAAGAGTTAGAATAAAAGTGCAACAAGAAGGCTGAATCTCGGAGCAAAAGGCAACAATGTGACAACAAAGGACAAAAGACCACTAGCGCGCGAGCAGTATGGCGCGCGAGTGTGGGTCGCTCACATCAGAGCAAAACGATGACGTCAGCAGACAGCGAAATATCCTGAGTGATGACGTCATCACGCGCTAAGAATATTTCTAAGTTCGGTTTTGGAGAACAAATATTCCCAAAGCTGATTTTTAGAGATAAAGATGATTTCCTACAGATTTTTTTGCCTAATAATTCGTGGAAACCCTAAAAGGCAAGACTATAAATACAAAGCTTAACGGAGATCACAAGGGAGCATGCATAGGGGACCAACGGCTCTGATCGAAATTCAGACCTAGCCGTGCGCGCAAGCTGCTGACGCGAGCCAGATGACGCGTCACTCATATTTGTTTTGTCATCATAGTTGTTTAATAATTATGTTTGAGATATTTACATTCAGTATGAGTAGCTAACTTACTGAATTCGGTTTGGATTCAGATCTATGAATTACATATTTTGAGGTTTTGTTCTTAATCGCATGATAAGTTTAGTATTATTATTCCAAGCTCAATTGCATGATAATTAGGTTAGACAATTAAGCGAAGCCTTGCACCGCAAACTTAGTTGTAGAATCTGTTATCTATAGTTAAAGTATCAGAGGTACGTGACTGTGAATGATAGGAGTAACACTAGAATAGTCGATAGCTACCTTGACCGGATTCGTGGTTGACTAGACTAGATTGAGTAATAATATCATACAGACTCTGACCAGAATGTATGTGTAGGTTATTAAGCTGTGACAGGACCTTAGCCTACGTGAACATTATATCATGTATCTTTAGTAACCAATGATAAACATGGAAATTCATAGTGAAGAATCTGAACCGAGCTCATCTTTTGCATATTTATTAACTTCTTGCGTGACTGCTTTCTGATTGTGCGCCAGTTATACTTGCGCGACGGTTTTCTTTTCTTTCAATTGTTTTCACTCACAACCCCAATCTTAGTTTGTAGATAAGAGACGACTTCTCACTGTTCCCTGTTGATTCGACCCCAGTTACCAAGACTATACTAGTAGGAGAGCCGGGACAAATTTGCAGCACTCAACGACGTGCTCGTCAAATTTTGGCGTCGTTGCCGGAGAACGCGCTAGAGAAGTTTTATTTTCTTTTCTTTTATTTAGTTTGTTATTTACTTTTCGTTTTATTATACAAAAATCCAAAAAAAAATTAGTTACGTTTTTTTTTGTTTTTTTAAGGGATTATCGGAATTCACTCCTACCCCTTCACTCGAACCCGAGACTTATTGGCCCACGTAGTGGGAGCCTAACCACTAGGTCAACCCCACTTCGCCAATCCAAAATTAGTTACGTTTAATTCAGCTGTTGTTTTTGTTTTGAATGGAAGCTAGTGGTGAGAACAATGTAATCGGCAGAAGAATAGAAACTCCAGACGCGCCAGTGCGCAACGCCGAGAACATTTTTGCTCGCCTAAACCCAGCTGAACTTGAAACAATCAGACGAGAAGTACGCAGAGATTTAGAGTTCAGAATGGACGCCGAAATACAGAGGAATAACAACCTGCCCCCGAATAATATGGATATATACGCACCACAGCCTGTCGCGCGCGTACTTACTCAACCTGTCACGCGCCGCACCATTAAAGAGATGTCTGCTCCACAAGCAGTTAATCAGCCATGGTGCATCGTGCTACCTCCGGATGGTCACTTCGAACTAAGGACCCAGCTTGTTCACTACATACCCAAGTTCCATGGTATGGCTAGTGAGAATCCGGTGAAGCACGTACGAGAGTTCGCGGCTATCTGTGAGAACATGAGGAATGGGAACGAGGACCTAGAGTTGCTGAAACTAAGAGCCTTCCCATTCTCACTATGTGATTTAGCTCGGCAATGGTTGATGGGGCTAGCACCAGGTTCGATAAGGACGTGGATCGAGTTGGAGGAATGGTTCTTGGACAAGTTCTACCCTGCGGCTAAGGTTTCACTACTCAAATGAAAGCTAGCCGCACCGAAGCAGTTGCATGGAGAGTCATTATCTGAGTATTACGAGCGGTTCAGGGAACTAGAGGCGAACTGCTACAACCACGGACTCCCGCAACATGTGCTTATAGAGAACTTCCTCAACGGACTTACTGAGATGGAACTCAGGTTGTTGAATGCTTGCGCAGGAGGCAACATGAGGAATATGTACCTGGAGGATGTTTGGAAGTTGATTGAGGACACGGCCGATCAAGTTAGATATCAGGTTTTTTTGGAGAACAACCGTGCTAGATCTCTGCATCAAATGGATGTTACTGGAGAAATTAAGGAATTGAAGGATATGATGCAGAAGCTGATGATGAAGCAAAGCGCTGATATTAGACCATGTGAATTTTGTCACGCCACAGACCATCAGACAGACGCGTGCCCCTCCCTATTGAAGAACACGCAGATGTTAATGCAGTAGGAGGATGGAATAATGGACAAGCTAGGCAAGGACAGCCTAGATTCGGTTTAGCTGAGAACGGGTTTAGTTGGAAGAATGAACAGAATTTCCAAAGACCGCACGCTGACTGGCGCGCGCAACCTAATGCACCCACTGGCGCGCGACCTTACGCGCCAGCTGCTTCCTATAACCCGCGCACAAACGCGCTGAAGGCCAGCACAATACAACCAGCAGCCGAAGAAATCACTAGAAGAAATAGTAGGTCAGTTAGCCGAGACTGTGCGAAAGAATGAAGAGCAGAACGATAAACGATTCAAGTTGATAGAAAACCAGCTCACTCAGATCGCCACTGCAGTAAATGAGTTAAAAGCTAGTGATGGCAATCTACCCTCTCAGGTTATTCAGAACCCGAAAGGAAGTATCAACATGGTTCAGATGGACGCGCCAACCAGACAGTACTAGCGCGCCAGTTGATACACGCGCTACTGATGGCGCAGCAGAGCTGAGTACAGAATTAGTCGTCGCACCAATCTTCACACGCACCAACCCTAACGCACAAGACAGAAGGATGATATCATGCTGAATGATTTCCAAGCAAGTTTGAAGTTATGTTTGGCTCCAGATCTACCAGAGAAGCTCACTGATCCGGGAACTTTCACCATCCCATGCACCATTGGAGATACGTTTGCTAGTGAGTGCATGCTTGACTTAGGGGCCTCGGTAAATTTGCTACCTTATTCGTTGTATTCCGCGTCATCTATGGGACCCTAGAGCCGACAGATATTGGTCTATTACTTGCGAACAACTCACGGACCGAAGCAAAGGGTAAGATTGAGGATGTTTTGACACATGTCGGTGGACTTAAGTTTTTAGCAGACTTCTACGTTGTAGATATGAACAAGCCGAACACTGAGTCAAGAGAAACAGTTTTGCTCGGCCGACCATTCATGAGAACCGCAAAAGCATGCATCGACGTAGGCAGTGGTATTGTGACATTACAAGATAAGAAGAGCAAACTCAGATTAGATGTCATAAACCGAATCAGGTTATCTGAAGAACCGATAGTTGAAAACCAAGTCAAGTTCAGAGACAAAACTGCTACTTATAGACCAACGCACTCTGAGATGTTGCGCGCCAATCAGAAGATGATACCTGCTGCGCGCCAGAACAACATTAAGAGCAAACCACCAGATAAGAAGATCAGAGAGCGAGGTAGGGAGCAGTGTGATACTTGGGACCAGCACAGGAATGCTGAGAAGGTGCGCAGAATGGTGCTACAGAACAGAGCTGCGCACTCAAGGACGCGCGAGAGTTAACCTGCGCACAGTCTGGCGCATCTAAGGGGACTAACACGCGAGATTTCGCATTTTCTATTTCTCTTCCCTCGATCATATTAATTACGTTTTATCTGCTGATACTTGCTCACTTGAATTTTTGCCATGCAGAAAAGATGATAATACGGAAGTAGGCAAAAGTTCAAGTGTGGGGGAGGAGATCCGTGCGCTATGAGTGCACAATGCGTCGAGCTAACGACGTTAAACAAAGCACTCGTCGGAAGGTACTCCGACAAACTTAACTTAGTTTGCATTTTCATGTTTTTGTGTGTGTTTAGTTTTTGCTTAGTCTTAGTTTTAGTTTTAGGTTTAGTTTTAGTCTTGGGCCCATGTAGTTTTGGGCCATGCATGCATGTGGGTTTTTTGTACTATAAATATGTGATGTGGGGTTCATTTTGTGTCACTTTTCATTTTCAACTTATCTCACTAAAACACAAAAACCCAAGCCTCCATCGCCGCCACCAACAGCCGCCGACCGCGCGCCGTCACTCAACCCAGAATTTTGCAAATTTCTGTCAGGACGTAGATCTCAGTGCAGGTAATCTACTGTCAAAATTTCAATTGATTTGGAGAAGTTTTAGTGGTTCAATTTTGCAGTAGAAGTTTGAGATCCAGATCTGTGTAGCACTCGCGCGTGACAGGACACGCGCGCCAGTTTGAGATTTTTTGAGTGAGTTAATTGCTGCGTACAATGTCTATCTGCGTGGATCAGTCCGAGAAGTTGGATTTTGAGATAAGGTACAGGCTGTACAGTAGGTGCGAGATTTTGCCCACTGTCTTTGTTGATGAGGAGTTCCTCCGGGAGATGGGACTTTACGAGGAGGTACATGCGGCCTTTGCCGCCACTGGATGGGCATCCTTTATGGAACTGTCCTCGGATACTGATGTGGAGGATACACTCGAGTTCCTCGCTTCATATGAGGGACTCGCTGATAGGATTCGGTACCGCCACAGGGGCGTGTACTATGAGGCCGCGCCATCTCAGTTCGGCGCGGTCATGGGATTTGACAGAATGTCTGGCGCAGCAGTGGATGAGCACACCGATCAAGAGGCATGGGATGATTGGACAGACGGCAGCAAGCCGTATGCTGGAGGAAGAAGTCTGGGTACTGAGCTTTTGGACCCGAAGATGTTTTACTTACAGAGGCTCATATCTCACTCGATCATCGGGCGCTACAATGGATCACAGCGCCCGGGACTAATGGACATGGAGATCCTCAAGGGTCTCTCCTACGGAAAGAAGGTGCGCTACACGCGCCTGCTCACCAGCCATTGGGAAGCGGTGAGCATGAAGGGTCCGCTGCTCAAGCGGAGGTTTGATCACGCACTTATTACATGCGCTGCACATGGAGCCCTGGGTTGAAGAGCACACCATAGTACGGGCTGAGTACCTGACGCGCCAGAAGATGCACTTATAAAAGGGAATTAAGGTTCGCGCGGATGGTACCGCGTACTGGAGTTACAGGCCCGGGTTGGAGAATGCCAGGCCTGCGCCAGAGGTAGTGGCGCAAGAGCCAGTGGCGCCCAGAAGGAGCAGGCACCAGACAGGGCGTGCGCGAGCTGAGTTCAGTGCACAGGGAAGTCGCGCACAAGTGCTGATTGATGAGCGCTGGGGGTTCAACGCCCAGCGTGTGATGGAGTATATGGCGCCACAGGGTGCCAACCTGGAACTGACGCCACCCAGAGGTTGGCGTGTTGGAGACCTGATTTCGGTAGGGTACGAGCTGCACAGTGAAGATCCAATTGAGGAGCTCTCCCGGTCATTTTCTACTTCATTTTAAATATTTGTAGTCGGTGTCTTGAACTATTTCGGCGGATGTTTGAACTGTTTGCTTTAAAACACTTGTATTCTGACTTGGCATTATGTGTTGAACGGTGTTTTAATTTAATCGGTGTTTTGACTTATTTTGGCGGGTGTGGCTATGTTCTGAACTGTAATCGGTGCAACTGTTTCATGCATGCATTGCTATTGCCTTCTTTACTACTTGTTCATAACGTGAGGACACGTTTTTGTTTAAGTGTGGGGGGGTAGTAGTACATCTATCTTAGGAGTAGTTTAGGTTAAATTTTTCGTTTTTTTAGATAAACTGAATGTGACATCTCAAGAGGTAACTGTGCGCGAGAAACACTGGCGTGCGCGACCTGTGTGCGTTACTCGCGCACCTGCGTAATTTGTGCTTATATGACATATTCTGATTTTTTGATAATTTTTTGAATTTTATCTCTTGAGTGGAATAAAGAGGGATGTGGAGCTGATAGAAACGTCCTAGAAAAGCAGTCGACCGAACAAATCTTGAGGATCGGTTGTGTGGTTATGAGTATTCGTGGAGGTTGGTACTTCGCGGTCAAAGGACAAAGAGCAAGCTCAGTCACGCAGATGCCAAAGGCGAAACCCTAATGGCGTGACGAGACGGGAAAACAGACCGTCTTCGCTGAAGTTAGTTGCTCAGGAAGGGGCGCGCGGTTGCAAACGCGTGGCCTGACTTGCGCGCGACTGGTCAGAAGCGAGAGCGGGGCGTGGTTCCATAGCTGCTATCCGAAGGCCATGATTGGAAACCGTTCTAGGGAAGAATAATATCCGGACCAGAAAAAGAAGTATTCAATTCAAAGTTAAAGCTCAAAAGGCCGAAACAATGAAAAGAAGAAAATTGTGCAACACAAGTTATCAAACTGTCCGTGAAACAAAAGTGAAGCGTCAAAGACGTAAAGCTCAGAAACCCTAAGACGCGGATCAATCACGTATCAAAGAAAGCGAATACGAATAACCATACAATCGCAAATCAAGAAGAATTCGGTGACCGGTGCTTAAACAGGACTATCTCCCAATCATCCGAATTGGTATGCATTCCACAAGAGAGGTAACACAAGGTTTGAATTAATGACTTAAATCAGTTTTGTGTTGTATAATCACAGTTGCGCAGGTTGTGAGGGTGGCGCAGACGTGTGGCGCAGTAAGTCCAACATTCACGCGTACATTACACAAGAGGTAAGGAAGCCGGATTGTTCAGGGACGAACAAGAGTAAGTGTGGGGGATTTGATAGAGCACTTTGTATGCTGTTTTAAGTCCTTTACACTGCTTAGATTCTAACATATTTCAGTATAAGATTACGCTTTTGGTGTAGTTTTGTATCTCAGGTTTAAAAGAAGAGTTAGAATAAAAGTGCAACAAGAAGGTTGAATCTCGGAGCAAAAGGCAACAATGTGACAACAAAGGACAAAAGACCGCTAGCGCGCGAGCAGTATGGCGTGCAAGTGTGGGTCGCGCACATCAGAGCAAAACGATGACGTCAGCAGACAGCGAAATATCCGGAGTGATAACGTCATCACGCGCTAAGAATATTTCTAAGTTCGGTTTTTGGAGATCAAATATTCCCGAAGCTGATTTTTAGAGATAAAGATGATTTCCTAAAGATTTTCTTGCCTAATAATTTGTGGAAACCCTAGAAGGCAAGACTATAAATACAAAGCTTCATGGAGATGACAAGAGAGCGCGCATAGGGGACCAAACGGCTCAGAGCGGAATTCAGACCTAGCCGTGCGCGCAAGCTGCCGACGCGAGCCAGACGACGCGTCACTCGAAATTGTTTTGTCATCATAGTTGTTCAATATTTATGTTTGAGATGTATACATTCAGTATAGTAGCTAACTTACTGAATTCGGTTTGGATTCAGATCTATGAATTACATGTTTTGAGGTTTTGTTCTTAATCGCATGATAAGTTTAGTATTATTATTCCAATTAAGCTCAATTGCATGATAATTAGGTTAGACAATTAAGCGAAGCCTTGCACCGCAGACTTAGTTGTATAATCTATTATCTATAGTTAAACTATCAGAGGTACGTGACTGTGAATGATAGGAGTAACACTAGAATAGTCGATAGCTACCTTGACCGGATTCGTGGTTGACTAGACTAGATTGAGTAATAATATCATACAAACTTTGACCGGAATGTATGTGTAGGTTATTAAGCTGTGACAGGACCTTAGCCTACGTGAACATTATATCATGTATCTTTAGTAACCAATGATAAACATGGAAATTCATAGTGAAGAATCTGAACCGAGCTCATCTTTTGCATATTTATTAACTTCTTGAGTGACTGCTTTCTGATTGTGCGCCAGTTATACTTGCACGACAGTTTTCTTTTCTTTCAATTGTTTTCACTCACAACCCCAATCTTAGTTTGTAGATAAGAGACGACTTCTCACCGTTCCCTGTGAATTCGACCCCAGCTTACCAAGACTATACTAGTAGGAGAGGCGGGACAAATTTGCAGCACTCAACGACGTGCTCGTCAAGCATCATCCTCTAGCTTAATCCTATGCATGCAAACACTAGGACTAATACCTTTGATATCATCAATAGTATGTCATAAAGCATTCTTATGTGTTCTAAGTACATGCAAAAGCTTGGAAGTCTCATCATCATAAAGTGAAGCACTTATAATAACCGGTAAGGATTTAGCTTCATCTAGAAATTCATACCTTAGATTTGGTGGAAGAGGCTTAAGCTCTCCACCAAATTCCTTACCTTCTTTAGGTGATTGAGTGGGTTTTACCTCAATTTCTTTCTCCTTTTGTTGGATACACTCTTCCTCTTCCTCCTCCACTAGCATTTCCTCTTCCAAGGCTTCATCCATTAGTGAGGAAAACGAAATACTATCTATATCTTCCAACAAAAGCTCATTTTCGAAGGAGGTTAGTGCATCTTTGCAAACATAATCAAGAGTCACATCATTAGTATCCAAGAAATGACATTCTAGAGCATTTGTAGGGGAGCTAAGAACTTTTTTCAAATGGAATTTAATCTTTCACTACCAACTTTAAGTTCTATAGTCCCTTCTCCACAATCAGTTATAGCTCTAACGGTATTCTAGAAAGGTCTGCCAAGAATGATAGGAATGTCATGTTCTTTATCCATTTCAAGCACATAAAAATCAACAGGCACATATAATTCTCCTACCTTTATAGGCACATCCTCTAGAATTCCCTTAGGACATCTAGATGATCTATCGGCTAATCTTAGGCTAATGGCAGTAGGAGTCAATTCACCCATGTCTAATCTCTTAAAGAGCGAAAATGGCATCAAGGATATACTAGCTCCTAAATCACACAATGCCCTAGCAACATTCACATCACCAATAGCAATAGGAATTGTAAATGAACCATGATCTAGTGACTTTCTAGGCATGTTATCTTGAATAATTGCACTACAATTAGCATCTAAAGCCACATAACCACTTTCAACAAGACTACGCTTATTAGAAAGAACTTCTTTTAAGAATCTAGCGTAGGAAGGCATTTGAGCAAGTACCTCAACAAATAGAATTGTGACATTGATCTTCCTTAGAATTTCCATGAATCTCTTCCCATTTGCATCTTCGTTTTGTCTCCTTGGCTTTGGGGAAATGGGACCTTGGGAACGTAAGGAGGTGGTCCTTATAGGTAGGCTCTTCTTCCACTTTTTTTCCTTGGACTTTGGAGGAATTTCTCCCTTTCTTTCAACTTCCTTGCCTTTGGTTGAGTCTTTAACAACCTCCATTGGTTTAGGATCCTCTAACACTTTCCCTCCTCTCAATGTAATTGCATTAATTGTATCGGAAGAGTTGACATCCGGTTGAGAGGGGAGTTTCCCTTGATACCTTTGACTACATGATGAGGCTTGTTGAGCAAGTTGTGTCTCAAGCATCTTGGTATGGGCATGGAGTTGATCAAATTTTTGCTCCATCTTTTGAAACATCATATGAGTATCCTTTTGTTGTTGAGCTTGAGTCGCGGCCATTTGTGCCATCAAAGCAATCAAAGGATTGTCATCATTTGATGGTTGTGGAGGCTTGTCCTCTTGCCTTTGCACATATCCTTGTCCTTGGTTTCTGACGTGGTGCAATATATGTGAATAAATATTCCGGCACGCAACTCAAAAGAATTTATAGAACTAGGGGTGACCTAGTGTCGAACCCAAGGGAACAGTGGAGTCAAGTTATATTTCAAACTCGATTACTAGCTTTTAATTATCTACACTTGATTACTAGCTTTCAATTTAGTTCTTAAGTGTTTTATTTATTTCAAAGGCAATATTATTTATTCAAAAGGCAATCTTAAGGCAATATTTAAAGAAAAGGTTTTGTTATCAAATATTAAAAACTATGACAAGGATGAGAATCCTCCACTAATACTTATGATTTCACTCAAACAAGATATATAAATCCTCACTCCCGTGTTAGATTTATATTATAGTTATGAATTTCCTCCTCGATGACAATTTAATATAGAACGTATAGTTATATGATAATATAAATCCTCACTCCCGTGTTAGATTTATATTATAGAATTTAGACTGAGTAGCATTAGCATACGAATCCTCACTCCCGTGTTAGATTCGCACGTAAACATCTACTCGACTAGCTTCATTCCTCCCGGTGTTTTCACTAATCTGTCCAAATACGCTTATTAATACATTCATGCACCAAATATACTCGCTGCTCCCGCTTTGCTAATATACTCGATCTAATGGTTGTATTGATTCCAAAATATTCTAAGTTCACCTCCCGGTCCTTCCCTAGAAATACTACTCCGACCTACTCTTCTAGATGTTTTGTCAGGACACCTAATTTATGAAGATAAAGCTCGGGTATGATTCAACACACGCAATTGTCATACAAGAATTGATTCATATAAATTAAATAATCATGTTCAAGTTATTCATAAGCATTAGAGATTCATCAAATCCTCATCATAAGGAAACTACTCACTCATCTCGAGTGATAATGCAAACATGTTCAAACGATTGTAAGTAAAACGATTGTAAATAAAACAAGAGTAAAGTTTAGAAATTCTCAGTGATTGATGATCCACGGTCGAGCTCCAATGCTGCTGCTATTCTCCTCGTTATCTCGAGTACAAAATCTGGTTGTATAAACTTCAATAATTCAATCGGTCCTCCGAACTCTCTCGGGTATATCTTCTTCTTCACTTGGTTTACTCGACTAGACTCAATCACTATATTATTGTTTCAGCCCCCTTAGGTAGCTCGGGCAGCAGCAGCCAACCTTCTTCAAACCTCTTGTGATGTTTATATAGTGAAGTTCAATCAAAGGGTCGAGTGCATGAAAGGTCTTGCCTTAACTCCTATCATAAATGGCCGAGTAAATGGAGAGTTAAGCCTTATCCTCTTGTATTTAATCCTCGAGTGGAATGAAAGGTCTTCCTCATCTTCTTGTATTAAATCACTCGAGTTAATGGAGATAATCCATACGAAGGGTCTTGATCACGTGATAACTTGCTCGAGCAGTGTGTTAACTTGGTCGAGTAACTTGAGTCTTGGCTGTTTTGGCTCGAGTAAGGTACTTTGATGCACTCGGTCTAAGAATTGCAGAAATGATCCAAATTATGTCTGATTTAGGCCGAATTCACGTGCTTTTCCTCATATTTCCATTTATGCTCCTTCGTAAGGTGGAAACGTGCTTTTGACCTGAAACATCAATCAAAGTATCAAAAGTAATATATTTTACGTTATAATCATATGAAATAAGCATGAAAGTAGGGGCTTAAAATAGACATTTCTAACACTGATCAAAATACCCCACACTTAATCCTTGTTCGTCCCGAACAAGTATTAAGCTTATTTCTTACTCCTGAGATTTCTAAAGTTAATCTAATCCTAGTTCACTGTCGTAGAAAATCACGAATGCATTTAGCATATGCATTAAGCCTTTAAACCTCTAGGCTGCCCTAGCGGACGAGTTTTAGTCTCGTGAGAGTTTTCAGATAACGGAATACTCACAAATCCTGCACATCATCCATTCATCGTATTCATTTACATAGCTAGTCAATTTAACAAACATTCTTTTGCATTATTCTTTAATCAAAAACACTTCAAAGTATAGCTGATCATTCATGGCATGAGAAATCATTGAAAATCACTTCAAATCACGATAGTCATAAATTTCAATGTAACTCGAGCAATAAGAAACTAACCTTGATTTGACCTTCTCTTCATTTCGAACTTACACCGAAAATCACAAAGTAAAACACAATTTTCAAGAGGAGTTTCACCGAACCAATCACCTATGCTAGCAAGGGCTAGTCCATAAGGTCAAGGTCAAGAATTCTTGCCCAAGAATTAGACTACACGTCGTAATCCATAAGAGTAGAGGAATTCCGGATGATTACCACATATTTCATGAATTTTTCTCAAAAGCATGTCATGCCTACGTACATAAGTACAAGGATCGTCCCTAAGCAATTCTCAATGGTTATCACTTGACAGCTTCACTCGAGTCGCAACATTATTTAGGCAATAGCAAGGACTTAAGTGGGGAAACAATTATTTTTTTTTTTTATTTTTTTTTTTTTTTTTTTTCAAAACAAATACTTTCAAGGGGGAAATAAATTATATTTTCTTTCCTAACCCTCGGCAAATGCTCGACTTTATCGGATAACCCCACACTTAAGACTTGACTAGATGCCAAAATATTAACTCGAGTGTTACAACAAATGCACCATATATTACGAGATATGCTTAAGTCACCTAAAGGCAATACAATAGCTTTATGAAATATTATCCATGTTTTTTCAAAAATTTCCTCTATGAAATTGGATAAAACTTTGCTTTTCTCAAGGTGTTATGTCAAAAATTTCTAAGAAAAATCAAATTAGGCAAGCTCTTAAGTTGAGTCACAAGAAATAAATTTTCTATCATGAATGTCGTTCAATTCAAAAATTTCAATTCATGAGTTTCTCAGCAAACATTTTTAATCTAAGTGCTCGATCTTGTTTAGCATGTTTAATTGACATTTTTCAACGTGTTTTTCATTTAAATAGTAGGATGTATGCAAATTTTGAAAAGTATGCAATGTATATATCATGAAAATTTGTATGCATACTACTCCCCACCCCACACTTAAAAATTTGCTTAGTCCCTAAGCAATAAATTAAGATTAAGGTGTAGAGATACTTAGCTGGTTGTCGAGTATTTCGTTCTTGACATTTTTCTCGTATCTTGACTTTCCAATGCGCTGCACATCTATCATTCTTGCAATGCTAACAAAGATTTGTCATTATATAACGAACAAAGCAAAATATGATAGATAATCAATTTAAAATGTTCAAACAAGTGCAAATGTCAAGTACTCGATCAATTGTTTTCTAGTTGTGAAGGGTTGTGTTGATTGTTTGTTTGGGATTATCGGGTCTAAGGATTCGGAAGTTGTTTCATATCAGACTATTCGTTGTCACCTACGTTATCTTCTGCATCTACGAATTCTTCATCTTCTTGAGCGTTTTCTTCGGTCGAGTGATGCAATGTAGGTCTAGGTGGTGATCGGTATCCTTCACACGAGGTGTGAGTGAACAATGTCTTCATCATTTCTCCTTGCCAAATAGTCATGTCTGTGTACCAACTAGTGATGTCCCTTTGCCATGCAATCATATTTCTAGAGTTCTTAAAAGCTCATCAAGGGAATTGGTCTCGGGTGGTGGTGAGTCGTGACTAATATCATCTTTGTCTTCGTTTCGGGTAAGACAATAATATCTCCTCCGCTGAGTTTTATCTTCTTAACAAGTCCACGACTTAGTAGCTCGACCTCTCCTAATACTTGTTTTGGCAATGCCTTTCTCGGGTCGAGTGAAAATCCTACATGCTTAGCTAGCATGGTAACAAAATGTCCTCCACCAATGTACAATCCTTTGAATGACTTCAATAGACATTCTTCAAGTGTTCGAGTGATGCAAGTGAGCACATCGAACGGAAGATCCTCGTGCATACAACATATTATATCCAAATCATCCTTGTTCACGAATCTTCCCTTATCACTACGAAGGTATAGGCAAGTAGCTATGAGACGATGTATAAACTTCCATTCCGAACTTCTAATCTTTGTAGCCGTGCTACCCGACTTATAATCCATACTACCGTTTGTGATTTCTCTCCAAACTATGTTCCTCATATTCTTAGTGATCGGTAAACATGGTTCGCAATGCTCCAAACCAAATGCAATTCTTAAATCATCACTAGAGAGAACAAAGTCCTTGTTTCCCAAACGAAATTTCCATTCTTTCACAACTTCTACCTTGTGTCCTCTTAACTCGACCACTCTCCATTTGGTCTTAAGTGAATAAATAAACTCGCGCACTACCTTTTCGTACACACCCGGATCATCACCAAACACAAATCCTAATCCATGGTTCTTAAACCTCGGCTCAATCTTATCAAAAATCAACACCACTTTGTCTAGAAATTCAATGTCCGGAAATAAAGGAGTAAGCACTTTGAAATTCTTAAGCTTCTTTTCCCTTAGTTTCATCTCCGAATCTAGTCTAATTTGTGCATTGAACGGATAGGGATAGATTCAACTAAAAGA
>QZGG01001751.1:0-54671 GCA_006409495.1 Sedum album
GCAGGGACAGGCGAAGAAAGGAGGAAAGAGCAGGAGGGCCAGAGAAGGAGGGGGCCGAGCGGAAGGCAGGAGGACGGAACGGGGGGGCACGGCAAAGACGAGCGGGGCGCAGGAGGGCCGAGACAAGGGACGACGGCGGCACAGCCACCGGCAAGGCAGGCAGGAGGGAGAGACAGAAGAAGCAGGGGAGACACGGGCGGGGACGAGCGAAAGCAGGACGGAGGGCGGGGGAGAGCAGAGGCACGCGGGACCGGAGGAGGGAAACGAAGGGGAACGAGACAGCACGGGGGGAGGGGAGAGGACGACGGAGGAGGGAGGAAAAAGACCGAAGGCGCGGAGGAGGGCACGCAAGAGGGGGCGCGCGACCGGGGGCGACCCGGGGCGGCCGGGGGAGGCACGGGGCAGAGGCCGGCGCGGACCGAGAGCGGGGAGAGGAGGCGGACGACAGGGCGGGGGCGGAACCGGAGGACACCCGGGGGAAGGCACCAGGGGCCGGAGCGAACCGAGGAGCGCGAGAAGCAGGGGACAAGCGCGGAAGGAGGGACGGGACCGGGCGCGGGAAGGAAGGAAAGGAGCCGCGAGGCGGGGAAAGGGAGCCGGAACGAGCGGCGGCGGGGAGGAGGGAAAGAGAGCAAAGGGGAAGGGAAGCAAGGAGACGGGGAAGGGAGGAAGGAAGGGCGGGCCCGGAAGGACGCAAACCGGGCGGGAGGAAGAGGAGGAAACCAGAAGAGCGGGGCGACGACAAAGAGCGGGAGAGGGAGCGAGAGAGACAAGAGCGGGAGAGAAACGCGAAAAGAGAAAAGCGAACACGAAAGAAAAGACCAACAAAAAGCCGGCGGGGGGGGGAGCCACAAGGAGGCGGGAGGAGCAGGAGGGAGGCGGGGGGGAGCGGCGAAGGGGGACCGGGGAGCAAACCAGGAGCACAGCGGGGACCCACCCGGGAAGGGCCGGGGCAGGCGCCCGAGGAGGAAAGGAAAGAGACGAGAGGGACGAAAAGCGCGGCACGGCAGAGCAGAAGAGAAAACAAACAGGCGAGGGACGGCGAAGGCGAAGGAACACGACAGGGACCCACACCGCAGAGGCGAGAGAGAGCGAAAGGGGGGCGAGCAGACGAAGGGAGCCCCCGGAGCGCGAAAAGAAAACGAGGGCGGGCAAGACGCCCGCGGAGGGGAGGAGGAAGAAGCGAGGAGCGGAGAGAAAGGAAAGAGCAAGGCAAAGAGGGGGCAGCGAAGACGAGGCAGCGAGGGAGGGGGGAGAAAAAGGGGCACGAAAGCGCGAGGGAAAAACGGGGGGCAAGGCGAGGGAGCGAACGAGGAGGGAAAAGACACGGGAGACGAAGGAAAGCAAGGGAGAAGCGGGGGCCGAGGGAAAAGAAGGGGGAAGCGAGAAGCAGGGCGAACGGAGAGAGAGAAAAAAACGCCGCGGAGGGAGAAGGAGACGGACAGGAAGGAGGAGGGGGGGGGCGGCAGGGAGAGGCGGAAGGGAAGGGCGGAGGACACGGGAGGGAGGGAGACGAAGGGGAGCAGAGGCGCGAGAGGGGAGAGGGAAAGGCGAGGGGGAAAGGGACAACGAGCGGGCGGGACGAGGACGGAGAAGGGGGGGAGAGGGAGCGGAAGGCGAGGGAGGGGAAGACGGCAGCCAAGAGGGAGGAGCCGGACGACGAGCAGGCCAGGACAAGACGAAAGAGACGGGGAAGAAGCACAGGAAGAGGGGGAGGGACAAGGAGCGGAAGGCGCAAAGCCGGAGGGAGAGGGACAGGAGCGGGACAGGGGGACAGGAGAAAGGGAAAGCGAGAAGGCCAGCAGAGGAACGAGCACCAAGGAGAGGAGGGAACGAAAAGGGCGAAGGAGCGCGAGGGAACGCAAAAAGACAGGCAGGGGGGGCAAGGCGAAAAGGGAGGGAGGAAAGGAGAAGAAAGGGGGAAGGCAAAAAGGAAGAGGGGGAACAACGGAGAGAGGGAAAAGGAGGAGGGACGAGCGAAGCGAACGGGGAGGGAGAGAGGACGGGAGCCGAGGGAGGAAGACGGGCGCGCGGAGCCCAGGAAGGGCAGGCAGAGGAGAACCCGAGAAAGAGCGGAGGAAGCGGAGCAAACAAAGACAGGAGGAACGGAAGCGGGCAAACAGGCACAGGGCAACGAAAGGAGGCCAAGAGCAAGCGGAGGAGGGGCAGGGAGGGGGAGGAGGGAGCCGCAGGAGGGAGAAAAGCACCCGGGGGGCGAGGAGGCGACCAAGAGCGCGCGCCCGCGAGGCGAGGGGGCGGGAGGAGCACGGAGGCAAGAAGGAAGGGGAGCGGGAGGCAAAGGGCGAAAAGAGCGGCGGCGGAGAGGAGGAGCAAGGAAAAAGAAGGAGGCGAGGGAGCAAGCCGGACAGCGCCAACGACGGGGGGGACAGCAAGCGGGGAGGGGGGGAGAGCAGGAGGCGGAACCCAAGGCCGACAGGGCAGGCGGGGAAACGAGGAAGGGAACAAACAGGAAGAAGACAGGACCGGAAGGGGCACAAGCGCGGAAGAGGAGGCCAAAAGGGGGAGGCGACCCAAGCGGACCACGGAAGCCGGGAAAGAGGGGCGGAGGAGGAGGCAAGGGCACGCGGGCGGGCCCGGGAAAAAAAAGAAACAAGGAGAAGGGGAGCGCAAGAGGGAGGGGAAGGAAAAGGAAAGGAAAAGAGGAAAAGGGAAGGGGCGGGAGGACAGAAGAGAAAAGGGGAGAGCGAAGCAAGAGAGAAGCAAAAGGGGCGGCAGGGGGGGAGAGCCGGGGAAGCGAGAAGGAGGAGGAAGCAGAAAGCCAACCGGGAGCAACAAACAAGACAAAAGGGGACGGGGCCGGACCCGAAAGGCGCGAAAGGCAAAAAGGGCGCGAGAGGGCGCAGAGAGAAGGCGGGCAGCCGGCGAAAAGGGAGAGAAGGGCAGGCGGACGAAAGAACCCCGGAGGAGGCAGAGAGGGAGGGAGAAAGCGAAAAAAACGAAGGCCAGGAAGGAGGCGAGCCGCGGGCACGGAGGCGAGACGCAAGGAGAGAGAGAGGCACGGAGAGGAGAGAGGAGAGAGAGGCACGGAGAGAGGCGAAGGAGGAAAGAGAAGGAGAAAAGACCGGAGAGAACAAGGGAGAACAAGAGAGAACAGGGACAAAGAGGAAAGCGAGGAGCCAGGCGAGGACAACGCGCAACGGACCCGCAGGGGGGGCCCGGAGGGGGCCGAGGGGCCGGCAAGGGCAAGGCGGCGGGGGGCGGCAGAGGCAAAAAAACAAGAGGGGAGAGCCGAGGGAGGAAAGCGCAGGGAGGGGGGGCAAGACGGAGAGGAGAGAACAGAACACGGAGAGCGCGGAGGCGACGAGACGAGGAGAGGAGAGGAAGGGGGGCCGGCGGCCGAAGACGCCGAAAGAGGCACAGGAGAAGAAGGCGAGGGAGGAGAGGGCGGGCGGAAACAAAAAAGAAAGGCAAAGGAGGGGGGAGGCGGGCACGGCCAAGAAAAGACAACCGGAGCGAGGAGGAGGGGGCGAGCAGAACAGAGGGAGAAGAACGGAGAACAGGAGCGCGAAAAAGGAAGAGGGGGCGGAGCCGGGGGGGGCCGAGGAGGGGAGGGGGGAACGGCCAGGAGGGGAGGAAGGGAGAGCGGGAGGGCCAAGCGCAAAGCGCGGGGGCCACAAGGGAGCGGGAGGCGGCGAGGGAGCGCGGGGCGCCGGGAGGAGGGCCGAGGGAGGGGCACAAGGGGGGGAGGGAGAGCGAGGCAGCGAAAAGGGAAGAGGGAGGGGCGGGGGGGAGGGCCGGGAAAGAAGCGGCGCAGGGCCGCCGAGGCCGGCGGAAAGAGAGGCAGGCGAGAAGAAGAGAAGGGAAAGAGGGAGGCGGCCCGCCGGGGCGGGAGAGGGAAAGACGGGCCAGGAGACAGGCCCGGGACGCGGACGGAGGAGAAGGGACGCCACGGGAAAGGGAACAAAAAGCGGCGGAAGGGGCCGAGGGGGGCGCGGACCAAGGGAAAGGGGGAAAGAGGAGGGGCGAAGGGGAAGGCCGCGGGCGGGGAGCCAGCGGAAGGAGGAAACGAGGGCAAAGGAAGAAGGAAAAAGAAGAGAGCGAAAAAAGGGAGGGCGGGAGGCAAAGGCGAAACGGGCGGAGGCGAGGCGGACGCGGGGAGGGGCAGGGGCGAAACACGGAAGCACAAAAAAGGGGGAGGCAGAGCGGGGAAGAGAACGCACGCGGGAGCGAAAGAGGGAGCAGAGAGAAGCGAGGAAGAGGGGGAGAAGGCAAAGAGGAAAAAAAGGGCAAAAAAGAAAGAAGGACGCCCCGGAGAGAGCGGCAGCGAGAGAGGGGGCCCGGGGGAGCGCGCGGGAGGGCAAAAAAGGAGGGAAGCGGGAGGACAAAGGGGGAAGACGAGAAAGAGGAACGGGGGGGGAAGCAGAGGCAAGAAAAGAGGAGGCGAGAAAAGCAGAGAGAAAGGACCGGGCGGGGGGAAGAAAGGAGAAAGACGGGCGGAGACACAGCCGCAAACAGGGAGGAGAGGAGACAAAAAGAAACAAGCCAGGGAGCAAAGGCAGAAGGAAAAGCGAGGCAGACGAGGACACGGCGCGACAAAGCGAACCGAGGGGGAGGCGAAGGGGGAGCGCGGGGGAAGAAGGAACGAGGCGGGGAACGCGGGGGGCAGAAGGCGGAGAAACGGAAGGGAGACAAGCAAAGCGGGGGCGAGGCGGGAGGAACCGAGGAGGGAGCGGAGGCCAGGCACCCCAGGGGGGAACGGCGGCGAGCGGGGGGACAAAGAGGGGGGGGCGGAGAAGGAGCAAAGGAAGCGGGGCGGGGCCACGGGCCCAGGCAGAGAGAGACAAGGGGCAAGAGGGAGGGGCCGGAGGAAAGCGGAGAGCGCCGGCACGGGGAGGAGGAGCAGGCAAGGAAGGACGGAAAAAGGGCCACGGGAAGCGGAAGCCAAGGCGAAGGGACGGGCGAACAGAGGAAAAGCGCAGACGGACGAGGCGAGCAAGCGAGGGGGAGGGCCGAGAGGGCAGGGAAAGAAGGGGAGGAAAGAGCAGAAGCGGGGAGAGGAACGAGACGAGCGACCGACCCAAGGAGGGAGAAAGGGGAGGAGCAAGGAGGGACCAGGCAAACGAGAACGACCCGGCGGGAGAAAGGAACAGAGGACGCGAGCGAGGGCCGGAGCCCGCGGAAGAGACAGAAGAACGCGGACAGCCAGGGCAAAGGCAGAGCCCAGGGGCACAACAGGGAGGAAAAGCCACGAGAAGCAAGGGCGAGGGGAGGGGCCAAGGGCCAGGAGCGAACAAGCCCGGGGAGAGGGAGGGCCACAAGCGGACGGCCGGAGACGGGAGGGAGCAGGGGGCGAAGGCCGGAGGAGAGCCAAGGGAAACAAGGCGGGCGAAGGAAAAAAAGGGGGGGAAAGGGGGGCGGGCGGAGGGACCGGAAGGGGGAAGGAGCCCCCCGGAGCGGAGGGCGCGGAGCGGAAAGAAAAGAGAGGAAAGCGGGCGGGGCAGAGGAGCGACCGACGAAAAAAAAAGGCGGGGGAGAGGGCCGGGCCGGGGCAGAAGAGAGGGAAAGGACCGGGCCGAGGCGGCGCCCGACCCGGCAACGAAGAAAGAGGCGCACGGGGGAAAAGAGCCCAGAGAGGGAGGCGGAAACAGAGGGCGAGGGCAGAGAGCCGGACGGGAGCAAGAGGAAGAAGACGGGGAGAAGGCGACAGCAGCAGGGAGAGGAACGAAAAGGGCCGAAAGGAAAAAAGGGGAGAGGAAAGAACGAGAGGGAGCCAGCAGACGGGCGGCAAGGGGGGAGAGAGGCCGCCAGGACCAGAACGGCGGGGGCAGAGAGGGAAGCGCGCAAACGGGAGCAACCAGGAACAAGGAAGCCGAAGGGGGGAGGGGGCAGGGAGAGGCAGAAAGAGGACGGCAAGAGCCAGGACGGGGGCAAGGCCGGGGGGGCGGCGGGCAGCGGGGAGGGGCACAAAGCGGGGGAGGGCGGAAAAAGAAACAGGGGAGAAAGGGCAAGGGCCGAAAGGAAGGGCGAAGGCCGGGAAGGAGCAACAGCAAGGGCGGGAAAAAGGACAAAAGGCGGGGAGGAAGCAAGCAAGAAAAGGGGAAAAAGAAAAGGAGAAAAAAAGAGGGAGGAAACCGCAAAAGGGGGGGAGGAGGGAGAGCAAAGCAAGAAAAGAGGAGGAAAGCAGGGAAACGGAAGGAAGGGGCCCGGAAGGAGACAGCGGGCAGAGCGACAAAGCAGGCAGCCGGACGACAAGGAGGAACCCAAGCCGGAAGAGGAACCAGAAAAGAAAAGACCGAGGAAACCGAGCACCGGAAGACCAGGGACCGGACCGAGGAGCCAAAGAGGAAGCCGGCCAGGAGGAGCGCCAGGACCCCACGGCCCGCCCCAGGGGAGCAAGGGGGCAGGCGCGAGACAGAAACAGGCAGGGAGAAGGGGAAAGGAGAGCGGGCCGAAGGGGAGGGAGAAGAGAAGGCCGACGAGGAGGGAGGAGCGGGCGGGCGCGGAAGGGAACGCGGAAGGGAAGGAAGAAAGAAGGGGAAAAGAAAACAGCAAGGACAAAAAGAGGAAGAACCCCCAGAAAGACGGGGACGAGGCAAGGCAACAGGGGCGCGGGGGAGGGAGGGGGCGGAGCGCGAGAAGGGGAGGAGAGGAGCGGGGAGGAACGGCAGGCGGAGAGGGAACCCAAAAAAGAAACGGGGGACAGCGAGGCCGGGAAGAGCCAACCAGCGCACGGGAAAAAGGGGAGAGGGCGAGCGAGGGGCAGGGGGGCCGCCGAAAAGGAGCGACGAAAGGCAGCAAGGGGCCAAAGAAGCAAAACGGCCAGGGAGGAAAGGAAGGCCGGGCGACGCGCGGGAAAAGACGCGGGGGGCGAGGACGGCCAAAGACAGCAGAAGCGAAACCCGGACGAACGAAGAACCAACCCGCAAGGAAGAGGAGGGGAGAGGAAGGCGAGGAAGGACCCAGGAGCGAAGACGGGGAAGAAGAGCAGCAAAAGAACGGGCGCCGGGGCGGCCAGACAGGACGAGCGCCACAGAGGCGGGACAGGCAAAAAGGAGCGAGGCCGGAAAAGAGGAGAGCAGGAAACGGCAAGGCACGGAAACGGAAGCCGGGGAGAGCGGCAAGAGGGACCGAAGGGCGGGGAGAGGAGACCGAAGCAGGAGAGCGAGCCGGCGGCGGACACAGCAAGGCGGGGCAAGCAGGAGCAAAAGAAAGGCCGAGAGCCGGGGGCGGACGGGGGGGAGGCCGACCCAGACACGAGCAACAGAAAACGCCGGGCGCGAGGAGAGAAGGGCGGCCCAGGACAAAGGAAACCAAAGAGACGGAAAGGCGACGAGGGAAGGCGAAGAAGGAGGAAAGGGAGAAGAGCCGGGGAAAGGGGGGGGAAGGAGGGGGCGAGGAAAAGGCCCACGAGGAGAGAGAGAGGAAGGAAGGAAAAAAAGGGAAGAAGCAAGAGGGGGCAGGCGCACGGGGGGGAGGAGAGCGGAGAGCGAAACGAGGCGGCGGACCGAACGACACGGCGAGAACGGACGAGGGAAGAGAAAGAGAGAAAAGAAGAGAAAAGAAGAGCGAACCGAGAAAGAAGAAAAAACGGGAAAGGACGAGGCGGAGAAGCGAGGGAAAGCCAAAAAGAGGGAGCGGGCAACGAAGCCGAGGGAGGGGCAAGACGGGGCGGAGCAAGAGAAGGAGGGGGGGGCACAGGAGGGAAGGGAAGGAGGAAAAAAAAGAGGGGAGCGGAAGAAGAAAACCCCCGGGAAGGGGGGACGCAGGAAGGAACCAAGGAAGCGCGGGAAGGGAAAGCGCGGGAGGAGGAAAGGGAGGAGGCGAGGGCGGGCACCCGAGCCGGGAGGGGGAAGGAGGAGGAGGCAAAAACGGGCAAGCAAAAAGGGAAAGGAGGGAAAGGCGGGCGAGCCAGAGGGAGAAAAAAGAGAGGAGGAAGGGAGCGAGGCGGACGAGAACAGGGAGGCGGGGGACGAGCAGCGGGAACGAGAACGGCAGGCCGGGGGAGGGGCGGAGCAAGAGACGACGGAGGGGAAAGGAAGGGACGGAAAAAGGAAAAAAGGAACGCGGGCGGGAGGAGGCGAGGGAGGAGAGAGGGGCAACAGAGCAAGGGCCGAGAGGAGGCAGGGAGAGGCACGGGGAAGGCCGAGGAAGAGGAGAGAGAGAGAGACCGCGCGGGGACCGGGGAAAGCAAGAAAAAAAAGGAGGAAGGGCGGGGGGAAGGGGGGGGGAAGGCCGAGGACGGGAGCGGGAGGAGGCGGAACGGCAGGGGGACAAGACAAACGGGGGAGCAGGGGACGGGGAGGAAGGACGAGCGGGGCGCGGGACCCACCCAGGGGCGGAAGGGAAGCGACAGGAGCAAAGGGAAAGAGCGGGGAGGGGAGGGAAGCGGGGCAGCGGAAGGAAGGGAACCGAACAAAAACGGAAGCACGCGCGGGAGACGGGAACCGACGACAGGGGGGGAGACCCACGGGCGACCGAACGGAACGAAGAGCGCGGCGGAAGACGAGGCGCGGGGAACCCGAAGACAGCGGACAGACAGAAGCGGGCAGGGAGAGGAGGAAAAAGGAAAGAGGAGGAGGCCACGGGAAGCGGAAGGAGGCGCAAGGGAGCCCGGGGGACGGGCAGAGGCGAAGGCAGAGGAGGAGGACAGGAGGGGAACCGGGGACAGGGGGACCCAAAACAAACGCGCGACCAAGCGGCGCGACAGCCCGGGCAAGGGGGCGACAGGGGCAGGGGAGAGAAGCCGGCCGGCGGGCCAGAGCAGGCGAGGGGGGCAGGGAGAGAGGGAGGAGCGGACCCGGAGGCGGGGGGCGCAGAGCAGACAGAGAACGGAGAGAAGAAAAAAAGAAAAGGCAGGGGGGAAAGGCGCAAGAAAGGGGGGGGGGACGAAAGGACAAAGGGGGCGACGGAAGGGAGCCAAGCCAGGGCAAGGGGAAGAGGAGCGAGGGACAAAGACAAGGGGCCGGAAGCCGGACCGGCAACGAGCGAGGGAGCGGAGCAGAGAGGGAGGAGCCGGAGGAGACAAGACAAGAAAGAAGGAGGAGGGGCCAGGCGAGAGCGAAAAACAGAGGGAGCGGGGCACCAGGACGAAGACGAGAGGGGCGGCGCGGGAGCAGGGCGAGGGAGAGAGAGCAAGCGGGAGGCCCAGAGGCGCGGACAGGGCCGGGGGGCAGGCGAGGGAGGGACGGGGACGGGGGAAGAAGAGGAGAGAAGGAGAGAGACAAGGGCAGAGCCGAAAGGCAAGCGCACCCCCGGGGCGCGGGGGCCCGGGGGAAGGGCAAGAAGGGAGGAAAGAGAAAGAAGAAAAGGCGAGGCAAGCGAAAGGCAAAGAGGAAGGGGGGAAGCAAAGGGAGAGAGGGAAAAAAGAAAAGAAAGGGCAGGCGAGGGCACGAGGAGCAGACAAGAGCCGGAACAAAAGCGAAGACAAGGAAAGGAGAAAGAGGGAAGGGAGGACGGAGGAAGGACGAGCGAGGGAGGCAACGAAAGGGCAGAAGGGCGGGGCGGCGAGGGGGGGCGGGAGAGAACAAGGAGAGAAGACGGAGGGAAGGAAGCAAAAAGCCAAAGGAGGGCAGGGCCAAGAGGAAAGAGGGACGAGGAACGAGGAGGGGGAAGGGAGCAGGGGGGGCGAAACAGGGGGAAGAAAAACGCAAGGGGAGGGCCAGAGAGAGGACACAAAAGAAGCGACACAAGACACCGAGGCGAGGGGAAGGAGAAAAGGCGGCCCCGGGGGCCAAACAGACGACGCAGGGGAAAGAAAAAAGAAACGGAACAGGCCAAAAGAAGGAGAAGAGAGGCGAAGGCCGGCGGGGGGGGGAGAGAGAGGAGAAGAGAAGAGAGGGGGCGGGGACGGGCCGGAGGGGGGAGCCCAGGAGGCGGAGGGGGAACAACAGGGGCAGAAGGGCGCAAGGCCAAGCGAGAGGGGAGGGGGCGAGCGGGGGGAAGAGAGCGGGAAAACCCGGGAGGGGAGGAACACGGGCGAACACAACGGAGAAAGGCCAAAGAAGCGGGACGCGGACAGCGGACGCGGGGCCAGGAAAAGCCGGGAGGGGGGAGGCAGGCAACGAAAGGCGGCGAGAAGGGAGCAAGAAAAAAAAGAAAGAACGAAACGAAAAGGAGGAAGAGGGCGGGGCAAGCAAGAGAGAGGAAGAAGAAGGAAGACAAGGAACGAGAGGGCGGGGAAGGGAGAGAGGGGGGAAGACGGGAGGAACGCGGGCCGAGACGGACAGCGGGGCGGGGCACGCGAGAAGGGGAGGCAACCGGACGAGGGAAGGGCGAGGGAAGCGACGGGAGGGAGCGCGGGCAGCCCGGCGGAAAGGCAAAAAAGGGAAAAAGAGAAAAGGGGGAGAGGAAAGGCGGAGAGGAAAGGGGAGAGCGAAGGAGCGAAGCGGAGGAAAACCGGCCCAAGGCAAGAACGAGAAGGAAAAAAAGGAAAGGGCAGCAGCGGGAAGAACCGAGGGAGCGCGAGCAAGGAGACCGGCGAAAGAGCCGAACCAGAGGACGGAGGACGGGGGCCACAGAGAAAGAAGGGGGGAGAAGCGCGCAGGGAAAAGCCGCCGCGGAGGGAGGGGAAGACAGACGGCAGACAGAGAGACAGAGACAGAGAGGGGAGGAAGGAAAGGACCACAGGGAGGGGACAGAGAAGCCCGAAGGCAAAGGGAAAGGGAGGGAAGAAAGGCCGGGAAAAAAAGGGGCCGGGCGGAAAAAAAAACAACGGGCGGAGCAGGGCAAAAAAGGCAGGGGCGGGGGGGGAGGCGAGCCGGAGAGGGAGGAGAGGAGACCAACAGAAGAAAGGGAAGAAAAGCAAGAGAGCAAGGAAAAAAGCGAAGGAGAGGGAAAGAAGGCAGGAAGGCGCGACAAGGACACGGGAGACCAAGGGAAAGGGAGGAGCGCAGCGGGGGAGCGCGGGGGGGGGGGGACAAAAGGGCACAGGGCAAAGCCGGCAGCCCGACGAGGACGGCGCCGGAACAGACCACGGAGCCAGGGAGACGCAGGAAGAGGAAAGGGGACAACAGAAGCGGGCAGGGGCAGACGAGAAAGGAAAGAAGGAGGAAGAGGAGGAGGGGAAAAAGCGAAAGCGGAGGAAGAAAGCGCGCGGAGGGCAGGCGGGAACGGGGGCGCCAAAACCCAAGGGGGAGGGGCAAGGCCGATCAGAGCGGGAGCCGGGGGGAGGGAAAGGAAGGACGCGGAAAAGCGGCCCAACAGAAACAGCGAGGGCAAGGAGAGCCGGGAGAGGAAAGGAAAGAAAAGGGGGGGCAAGAGACAAGAGAGAGAAGGAAGCAAAAGGCCAACGGAGCACCACGGGGGGAGGGGAAAAAGGCAGGAAAGAAGCCAGCGAAAGGAAGAGGAAGGAAACCCAAGACAAGGCCAAAAAGAGAAACGGCAAGCAGGGGGGGAGGGAGGGAAAAGGGAAAAAGAGAGGGAAGAGCGAGCGAGAAAGAGGAAGCGGAAGGACCCGGGAAGCGCAAGGACGACGAAGCGGCAAGGGAGAGGGAAGAAACGAGAGAAGACAGAGAAGCCGCCAGAAAGAGGGCCGGGGGGAAGGGGGCAGGCAAGGAAGGCAAAGAAGGCGGAGCGGGCGCAGCCCAAGAAAAAGGCCGGAAGGGAGAGGGAAAGCGGCGAGGAAAAAACCGAAAGAACCGGGGAGAGGAAGCAGAGCGAAAGGAAAGCAAAGAGAGGGGGAGACAGAGGGAGAGAAAGCAGGGACCGAAAGGACCGGGGGAGGGAAAGGGGGAAGCAGCAAGCAGGAACACGAACAAGGAGAGGGGGCCAGACAGAGAAGAAGAAAGGACGCAGCCCGCGAGGGCAAGGCAAGAGAGGCAGGGGGAAGGCAGGAGGAAACAAAGGCAAAGGGGGGGAGGAGGAAGAGAACACGCGGGGGGGACGCAGGCAAGGCAAGAAGGGGCCACCCAGAGAAGAAAGAGCGGGAAGCAGAAAAAGGAGGGCACAAGCAAGCGGAGGAGGGGAAAAGAGAAACGCGGGGGGGCCACGAGAGGCGAAGACGAGGAAGGGCCAGGGGGGGGGGCGGGGAGGGGAGAGAGGGGGCGCGAGGGAGAGAGGAACGAGGAAAGGGCGAGACGGGGAGGGGGCAAGAAAGAAGCGGGGAGAGCGAAAGAGCGAAGACAAAAACGGGCGACGGAAAAAGAGGGGGAGGACCAGGGGGGGAAGGAAGGACGAGCGCGAGCGCCGAGGGGACGGGACGAGACAACGCAGGAAAAAAAAAAAGGGAAAAGGAGCGGCGACAAGGCAGAAAGGAGGCGAAAGGCACGCGGCGAAGGACGGAGCAAAACGGAGCGACGAGAGCAAGGAGGGGCGGGGGAAGAGGGGCGGGCGGCAGCAAAAAAAGGAAGAAAAACGGAGAGAGGACGGGAGGGGGAGACGGAGGGAAAACGCAGGGCGGGGCAGAAGAAGGAGAGCGAGACGGAGCGGGAGACGCGAAAAGCACCGGCGGACAAGAGGACGAGCGCACAAGGAGGCAGGGGCAGGGAAGGGCCGGGACGGAGCGCAGCGGGACGGAAGCCCGGGGGGACGGGACAAGAAGAGGGGGAGCGCGGCAGGGCGGGAAGCACGAGAACGGGCGGGGGCGGAGGACCAGGAGGCGAGACGGGGCAGGCAGAGCAGGACGAGACCCGCCCGAGGCAGGGCGGGGGGAGGCGGGAGGACGGGGGAGCGGAGGAGGGAGGGGAAGGCCGCGACCAAACGAGGAGGGGGACAGAGAGGCGACAAGGAAGGCCGGGAAGAACGGGCCGGGGGGAGGCGGGGAACAACGGGAGGAAGGGAGGAGAGCCGGGGAGGAGGCCCCAAGGACCAGAGAGCGAACCGAGCCAAGGGGACAGGGCGAGGGGGGCGAGGCACGGACGAGCGGGACCGACCGGGGCGGGGGGGGGCCAGAGCAGCAAGGCAGGGCAGCCAACGAGAAAGCGAAGCCAAAGGAGAGAGCGACGACACAAGCAAAGCCAAACGAGCAAAAGGGGGAAGGGAAGCGGACCAGGCGGGACGGGGGGAGGACGCAGGGGGAGGGGAGGGGCAAAGGAGGGCGGCAAGGAAAGGAAGAGGGCAAGGAAGAGAACGAAAGAGAAGACGAACGAAGAGGCGGACGGCGCGGAGACAGACCAGGCGGAACGAGCGCAGGGCAAAAGGAGCCAGGACGGGGAGGGCGCGAGCAGGACCACGGGAGAAAAGGGGAGGGACGGGGGAAAGGGCCGAGACGACGGAAGGAGGCCGCGGGGGAGAAGAGGACGGGAACGGGGAGGCCGGGGAGCGGGGAAGAGGAGGGCGGGGAGGGGGCCGAGGCAGGAGGGGGGCAGCCGGGGAGGAAGCGGAGGAACGGAGGGGGAGAGAGGAAAGCAGGAAGAACGGAAGGGCACCGGCCCGGAAGGGAGGACAGGCGGCAGAAGAGGGAGGGAGGGAGAGAAAGAAAGAACAAAACGGGGGAGGGGGCAGAAAAGAGGGGGAGACGGGGCGGGGAGAACGGGGAGGGAGGGCGGCCGAACAAGAAGGGGGGCCGGGGGCCACGAACGGGAGGGGGAGAAAGGCACGGACGGAGAAAGGCAGGGCGGACAAGGGAACGGGCGCAAACGGGGCGGGGAAGAACGAAAAAGAGGGGGCCAAAAGAACAGAGGCCAAGAAGAACAAAAGGCCGGGAACACGGAAGGGAGCGGGAAGGACGAGGGCGGCAGCGCCCGGACCAAAGCCACCCACAGGCGGAGGACGGGGGAAGGGGGAGCAAGGGGGAGAGAGGCACGCGCGGAAACAAGAAGGCGGGGCCGGGAGGAAGAAGAGCAACCACGGGACGCCCGGCGGAGGGAGCCCCGAGAGGGAGGGCAGAGCCCCCGGGGCCGGGCGACAAGGGGAGGACGAGACGGCGGGAGCAGGAGAAACCGGAGGACGCGGGCGCCCGGCCGGAGAAAGCGGCCCGCGACCGCGGGGGCCGCCGACAGAGAGGGGAGAGGGGAAAAAGGGAGCAGCGGGAGGAGGGGCAGGGGCGGGAGAAAGAAGAGGAAAGGGAAGGGCACGAGAGGGCGGACCCGGAACAGGACCGAGCACAAGAAGAGGGGGGGGAGGAGGGCGAGAACGCGGAAAAGACAGAGGGCCGAGCGGGGCGGGCAGCGCAGGCGAAAGACGAGCAGGGGGGCGAAGGCAAACCCGGCAGGGAAAAGAAGAACAGCCCCAACAGGGAAACCACCCGGGGGCCAGGAGCAAGAACGGGGGCACGGGGAGAGCAGAAGGAAGGCGAACAACGGCCGCAAAGACAGGAGCAGGAAGGACCGCGGGGGAACCGCAAGAGCCACGGGCGGGGAGCGAAAGGGCAAGGGGCACAGACAAGACGCCCAGGGGCGGCGCGGGGAGGGGCAGAACCCGGGGGGCAAAAAGGGGAGAGGCAGGGGAAAGGGCGGGCCGAGGGAGGAGGGAGAGGACGAGGGAGACGGAAAGAGAGCGAGGAAGCGGGGCCGGGAGCCAAGAAAGGGGAGGGCGAGGGGGCAGGGGCCAAGCAGGGAGCCCGAAAAGGGCGACAAGAAAGGGGGAGGGCGCGAGGAGAGGGCCCGAGCCACGAGGAGGCGCGGGACGACACGGAGGGAACGGCAAGAGAGGAAAAGCCCCCGAGAGGGAGAGAACGAGGAAGGAGGCGCGGGGCCGAGGGAGACAGGACAGGAGAAGGGGAGGAAGAGGACAGGGACCAGGGGCAGGCAGGCAGGGAAGGAGAAAGCACGACAAGGGAAGGAGAGAGACGAGGGAAAGACCGGAAAAGCCAAGAGGGGAAAAGGGGAGCGAGAAGGACGGGGAAAGGGGAAACAAGACCAGAGAGAAGGGGAGCAGGAGAAGCAAACCCAAAAGCGGGGGACACAAAGCGAAGCAGAAGGGCCCAACCAGGGGGGAAGGGAAGCCGAGACAGAAAGCGGGAAGAAAAGAAGAGAAAAAGCGGGAGGGGAGCACGGAAGGGAGAGAAGAAGGCCGGAACCCACGAGGGAAAAAGAAGAAGGGCCGGAGGACCCAGAAGAGAAGAACCACGGAGAAGAACAAAAGAGGGGAGAGGGGCGAGAAGGGGAAAAGCGGAGGAAGACGAGGGCAGGAGGCAGCGGGAGCAACGGGAGGGGGGCGGGGGGAGCCCGAGACGCCAGGGGGGGAGGGGCGCCGAAAAGGCCGGGAGCAGGGCGGCCAACAAGAAAAGGGCCGGGAAGGCGAGGAAGGGGGCGAGAAGACGCGGGCGGGAAGAGGAGGCAAAAAAAGGGCAGAGGGCCGAGGAGGCCACCAAGGGGGAAGCCAAGAGGCCAGACGGGGGAAAAAAAAGAGAGAGCAGAGGGCAAAAAAGACGAGAGAGGCAAGAGAGAGAAGGGAGGAAAGGCGGGGGGGGACAGGGGGGGCAGCGGGGAAGGAGCCACCCGAGGCAGCGAGGCGAGCGGAGCCACGCGGGCGAGCAAGCGGGAGGGCGAGGACAAGAGAGGAAGCCCCCCGGGGGGGGAGGCAGGGGGGAGCCCCGGACCCGACAAAGAGGACAGAAAGAGAAGAAGACCGGGGCGAAGGGGAAGAAAGAAAGACGCCAGGGGGGAGAGAGCGGAAGGGGAAGGAGGAAAGGGGAAAGGGGCCGCCGGACGAGGGAGACCCGAACGAGCGAAGGCAAAGGAGCCAAGCCGAGGGCAAAAAAGGGCAAGGGGGACGCGCAAAAAAGAGGCCAAGGCAGCAGCGGGGGGGCAAGGGCACGGGGAGGCAAAGGCGCAGCAGGACGAGGCAAGGGAAGGGCGCCCGGGCCACGGAGGGCCAGAGAAAGAACACGGCGGGCAGAAAGACCCGCGGGAACGGCGAGGCGGAGAGACGGAAGAGCGGGCAGAAGGAAGCGGAGGAAAAGGCGACGAGGCGGGCCAGGAAAGCCCCAACGAAAAAGACACACGAGGCCCCCGGGGCGAGCGAAGCGAGCAGAACCACGACCCACAGGCCACGCAAGGGGCACCAGAAAGAGGAACGAAGAAAGAGACCCGCGAGACCAGAGAAAGACAGCACGAGCCCGGGGGGAAAAAACGAGAGGGAGGAGAGGGAAAGAAAGAGAGCAAAGGCCGACCAAGAGAACGGGAAGGGCCAACCAAGAAAAAGCCGACGGAACCGAAAAAAAGGAGACAGGCCCAACCGAAAGGACGGAGGGGGCGAGAGCCGGGGAGAAGGGCGAGCCAGAGAGGGGCGGAGCGCCAACGCAGACGAGAGCCGGGGGAGGGGAGGGGAAGGGAAAGAAGAAACAAAAGAAAGGGGACGGGACGCGGGGGGGCCGAAAGAACGCGCAGCAACGAGCCGGAGGCGAAGGGGAAGCGGGAGGAGGCGGCGGAAGAAGGCACACCGGACCGGAAAGAGCAAAGAGCAGAGGAGAGGAGACGAAAGAGAGAGCCGGGGGAGGGGCGAAAGCGAAGGCGGGAAAAAAAAAAGAAAGGAGAGGGCAGCCCAGCGGAGCGAAAAAAGCGGGGGGGGGAAGAGGAAGAAAGAAAGAAGCCAGGGCCAGGGCCGGAAAAACGAGGCCCACGAAGGGCACAAAAAGAGAGGGGAAGGGAGAGGGGGCAGAGAAGGGAGACCGCGAGGGAAGAGGGGGACCGGGGAGAGAGGGGAGAAGGGGAGAGAAGGAGGGGGAAGAAGGCGAGGGAGAAGAAAGGAGACGCGAAGAGAAGGGAAGAGAGAGAAGAGCGAAAGAAGGGAAGAGAGAGAAGAAGGGAGGAGAGACGCAGGGCAAAGAGGAGAGAACGAAGGAAAGGGACGGCGGGGGGGAGCGGGCGACAGAAACGAGAGGAAGAAGCCAACAGGGGGAGGGAGGAAGAAGGACAAGGAGCAGGAAAGGGGAGAAGGAGGCAAGACGGCGAGAGAGAGAAAAGAGAGAGAAAAGGGGGGCCGGGCGCGAAGGGCGGGGAAGGCAAAAGGAACACGGGGGCGGGGGGGGAGAAAGGGGGGCGGGCGGAGGACGAAGCAGGAAGACGAGGAAAAACGGAGAGCACAAAAAAGGACGAAACGGGGAGGCGCGCGGGAGGCGCGCGACAAGGGGAGCGGAGGGCAGCAAAGAAAACGGCACGGGGCAGAGGGGCAGCGGAAGGGGAAGGCCAAGAAACGAAGGGAGCCGAACAGGCGACGGGGGGCGGGGGGGCAAGGGAACGAAAGCGGGAAAGGGAAAGAACGCACGCAGAACAGCGGGGAAAGGAGGACGGGGGACGAGGGGGGCGAAGAAACCCGGGGGAAGAAAGAGGCAGCCGCGGGGAACCGGCCGGGACGGGCGGAGGCAAGGGGGGGCAAGGACGCGGGGACCCGCAAAGGCAAGGGAGGCAGGGGGGCAGCAAGAAGGAGAGCCCCCAACAGACCAAAGCGGGCGGGCACCCCACCCGGAGGGGAGAGGGAAGGAGGGAGACAGAGAAGAACGGCGGAGGAAGGGAGAAGCAGAGAAAGCAGAAGAGAGGGGAGCCAGGGGCAGCAAGCGCAAACGGCCGGCGGGCAGCCGGGCGCCGCCGGAAGCACACACGAGAAGAAGAGGGAGAGAGCGCGGGGGAGCAGACGCGACCAAACGGGGGAGGGGCGCACCGACGGCGGAGCCCAGACGACCCCCCAGAAACGGAAAAGCCAGAAGCCCGAGGGCGAGGGGAAGACCAGGGAGGGACCGGGGCCGGGGGAACAGCGGCAGGGAAGCCGGGCGGGGGGGAGAAGAGGCAAGACGAGCGGGAGAGGGGGCCGCCGCGGAAGGAAAGGCAAGGGGAGCCAGAGAGACCAGGGCGGCAGCCAGCGGAGCCCAAGGCCCGCGAGCAAGCAAAAGGGCGAGGCGAGCGGAACGACGCAGGGGCAAAGGAGAGCCGCAGGGGGCACAAAGAGGCAGGGGGACGGAAAAAAGGGCGGAGAAGGGAAGCCAGAACAGGGGCGCAGGGAACCCACAAAGGCCGGGAGGGGGAGGGACAGCGAGAGCAGGCGAACGGGGAGGGAAAGCACGAGCAGGGGGCGAGGGCCGAGGCGGGCAGGCGCGCGGGCACGACAAGGGCGACGGGCACCACAAAGGGAACGAGAAAGGGAACGAGCAAGACGGAGGGGAGAAGGAAGAGAAGGGGCAAGACAACGAGGAAGGGGAGGAGGCCAAGGAGAGGGAGGAGGGGACAGGGACGGAGCGGAGGCAGGAGCAGCACGCGGGGAGGCAGGAGGCAAAGAACGCGAAGGCCGAGAACGAGAAAAAAAAAAGGCGACGGCACGCAGGAAAGAACGAGCGGGGGCAAGGGCAAAACGAGAAGGGGCCAGAGCAAAAGAGAGAGAAGAAGGCGCCCCAGGAGGAGCCCGAACGAAAAAAGGGGCAGCAGAAAGGAAAGGCAGAAGAGCCCGGACGCCAAAAAAAGCAGCAGCAGGACGGGACGGAGCAGGAGCACGCCAAAGAGGAGGGGGGGAGCGAGAGCAGGGAGAACCGGCGGCGCGCGGCCACCAGGAGGGGCAAGAGGCCCAAGAGGCGCCAGGGAGGGACGGAGGCGACACGGGGAGGGGAACGCCGCGGGAGAGAACAGAGAAGGGAACCGCCGGGGGCCAGAGAGCGGGCGGGCCCCCGGGGGAGACAAAAAGACAAGAGAGGAAGAGGCAGGCGAGGAAAAAGAAGGGGAAGGGAAGAGGGCAGGGCCGAGCCGAGCACGAGGAGGAGGAACGAAGACGAAGAACGAGGGAGGAGGGAAAGAAAGAGGGGGCGGGGAGAGGAGCCGGGGAGCACGGCGGAGGAGAGAACCCCCGGGAGAGGAGAGAAAGAGAAGAGAGGAGGGGGGGCCAGGGCGGGGGAAAGGCGCAGGCGCAGGAAAGAAAGAAAGGGGGGGCGCGGAGGAGAGGAAGGGAAGAGCGGGGGCGGAAAAGCGCGGCGAGGGAAGGGAAGAAGAGGGCGAAGGAAAAGGACAAGAGACAGGGGGGGCAAAGCGGGGCGACCGGGGGGAGCCAAGGGCCACAAGGAGAAGAGAAAAAAAAAGAAGCCAAGCCGGAGCCAGACAGAAAGAAAGGGGGAGACAAGACAACACGAGAAGGAGGGGGGGCGGGGCGGGAGGGGCGAGGGGCGAGGGAGAGGGGCGAGGAAAGAGCGGGGAGAGCGAGAGACGAGAGAGACAAGAGCGGGGAGGCGACCCGAGCGGAGGGGGAAGAAGAAGGAAGAAAGAAAAGGGGGAGGCAAGGAAGGGAAAGAACAGGACGGACGAAAGGAGAAAGGAGCCAGGGCGGCAAAGGCAAAGGGGAGCGCGGGCCAGACGGCACAAGCAGCAGCGAGGGCAGGACGCCAGGGACAAGCCGCGCGGAGAAGGGCAGGACCGGCACGAGCAAGGGCACGGCCCGCAGGACGAGCGGGGACACAGGCGGCGAGAGCGACGCGGGGAGCGACGGCACCGGGGGCAGGACCCCAAGGGGGGCCGAAGGGGCCGCCACCGAACGGGAGGACAGAAGCAGCGCCAAAGAGCGCGGGAAGAGCCGGCAGAGGCCAAACGGGAAGACCCCCGGAAGCCACGGGGAGAACACCAGGGAGAGAGACCCAAGCGGGAGGGAAAGAAAGACCGCGACGGCGGGCGGGGGCAAGAAAAGCAGCACGGAGGAAAGCGACAAAGCCCAAAGGGAGGGCGCGGGCCCCGGCGAGGGGACCGACGACGGGACCAGAGGGAAGAGGAGCGCCACCAGACAGACGGAAGGCGGGAGCGAGGACACGAAAGGGAGACCAGGAGGCGGCGGGCGAGCAAGAACGGCAGGCAGGGCACGGGGGAGGGAAGAAGGAGGCCAGGGGCGCGGCAAGAAGGAGACAAGCGAGGAGGGGCAGGGAAACCCCCAGGGAAGGAAGCAGGCAGGACGAGAGGAACCCCGAAGGCGCGGGCAAAGACGGCGCGGGGCAGCAGGGCGGCGCAGGGACCGGCAGGAGCAGGGAAGGAAGGCCCGGGGAGGGCACCAGGGGCAGCGGGCGCGGGAGAAAGAGCGGCGGCACAAAAGAAGAAACGGGCGCGCCAACGCAGAAACGGGGAGAGGGCACGGGGCAGCAGCGGGGGAAAAGCAAGGCCACCACGGAGACAGGCAGAAACGGCGCGACCAGAGGGGGGCGCAGAGAAGCCCAAGGGCGGGGGAAGAGGACAGCCGAAGAAAGGACGCCCAGACGGGGGCAAGGGAGCGCGGGCAACGGGAAGACCAGGAGGCGGGCCGGGGAAAGGGGGAACAGAAGCAACAGGAAGGCGCAGAGCCGCCAGACGGAGAGCACGCAGGGCGGGGAACCCAAAAACAGGACCCACAAGGGAAGGAAACAGGGGAGGAACAGAACCGGCGGCAAAAAGGGCGAAAGGAGAAGCGACAGAAGCAAAGAGGGAGGGGCGGCGCCAGCAACGGGCGCGAGGGGGGAGCAGCGGCCGGGGGAACGAGCAAGGCGGGGAAGGCCAGCAGGCCACACAGGGGCCAGGGACCAGGAGAAGAGGCAGCAGCGACCGCAGCCCCGGCGGCCGCAGGGGGAACGCCGGGGGAGGAGGGACGCGGAAGGCGGCGAAGAGAGCAGGAGCCGGGGGGCAGAGGCAGGAGGAGAAGAAGGCAAGGGAGAAGCGGGAACACCAGCGGGGAAGCCAACACGGGCGGGAGGGGCGGGGGGGGGACAGAAGGCCCGCCCGAGAACGCACGAAGGAAGAAGGCGCACAACAACAAGGGCGACGCGACAGGAAGGGGAAGGAGGGGGGAAGGAAACCCGGGACAGGAAGCGGGAACAAAAGGCGCAACGCAAACGAAGAGGAGCAACGAAGGAAGCAAAAAGGGGGGAGGGGACGAGGGCGGGGAGGCGCCAAAGACCCAAACACAGCAGGAGGGGAGACGCGGCAGAGGGAGCGCGCAACCCAAGCGCGGAACGGGGGGGAAGGGAAAGAGGGAAAGAAGACGAAAAGGACGCGGGACAGGAGAGAGCGGGGAGAGGGAAAGCCGAGAGAGAAAAAAAGAGGGGAAAGGCAACGACGAAAAGGGAGAAAAAAAGCAGAGGCGAGGCGGAAAGAGAGAGGAGCAAAGAAGAAAAGAAGAAAGAAGGGGCAAAGGGAGAGAAAGAAAAAAGGGAAGCAGAAAGAGAGGGCAGGGGCAAAGGAGAGAGAGAAGGGGGAGGGAGGGGAGGAGGGGGGACGGGGAAAAGGGACGCAGGGAAGGAACAAAGGAGGGAAGCACGCGAAGGCGGAGACGAAGGACCGGGAAGGCGAACGCCCAGGGCGGAGGAAGGAAGGGAGCAACGGACGAGCGAAGAGGGGGGGAGGCGAGAAGGGGCGCAAAAAAAGGCGCCGGAGGCGACGGAAGGGGAGGCAGGGGAGGAGGAGAAGCAGCCCGACGAGGCGGAGCCGGGGAGGGCCGCGCGGAAAAAGAAACACGGGGGCGAGCGGCCAAAGCAGGGGGCCGGGACGGGAGGGAGGGGGGCCCCGGGCAACAGGCCCAAGAGGGACAACGCGCGAGGAGGAAAGGGGCGAGAGAGGACGGGGCAACAAAGGAAGGGGACGGGGGAGGGACAACAAGGAGGAGGAAAGAAGCGAGGGAGAGCGGGAGCGAGGAGGGCGACAGAGGGGCGAAGGAGAGGAAGGGAGGGGAGGGACACAGGAGCGCCGCGAAGGGGGCCAGGCGGGGGGAGAACGCGGGACGAAGGGGCAAGGGACGGGAGAACCGGGGAGAAGGGAGGGCCGGGAGAGACGAGCACAACAGCGCCGAGGCAGCGAGCCGCGCCGGCGGGGAGACAGGGAGAGACAAAAGGGGCCAGGGGGGAAACAGGAAGGAAAGGAGGAGAGCGGGGAGCCCCGGAGCGGCGGGGAGGAAAAAGAGGACGAGGCGGGGAGCGGGAGGGGGGAAAACAGGACGCAGGAGGGAAGGGAGCAACAACAGGGCCAAAGCCCACGGGGGGGAGCCGGAGGGGGGGGGGAGGGGAACGGACGCGGGAAGGAAACGAGCGGGACAGGGAAAGGAAAGAAGCCGGAGGGAGCAAGGAAAAAAAGAGGGCAGAAGCAAAAGGAGCGCGAGGCGACGGGCAAAGGAAGGAACCGCCGGGAGCGCGGAGGAGAGGGGGGAACGGCCCGAACGAGGGCGGAAGAGGGCCGAGAGGGGAAGGAACAAGAGGGACGGGGAGGGAGAGACAAGAGCGGCCGGGGCGGCCAAGCGGGGGCCGAAGGAGCGGCCGGAGGGGGGAGAAGGCCGGCGGCGGGGGGGAGCAACCCACCCGGAGGACGGAAAGGGGGCGGGACAAGAAAGAAGGACGGCGACGAAAGAAGGGGCGAGAACGGCGAGGCAAGCGGGGGAGGGACCGGCGGACGAGGGGACGGACCCGGCGCCGGCAACGACAGGGGCGCAGGGAGAGGCGACGACGGGACGAGCAAGAGGAGGAGCGGCGAAAGGGAGCGAGCCAGCAGGGGAGCCGGGAGAGGCAACGGCAACGAGGCGCCAACCGCGGAGGGGGGGGAGGAACAGGAGGAAACGGCGCAAAGAGGGAAGGAAACGGACAACGGGACAAAGAACGGCAAGACAGGAGAGCGAGCCGGGGGGGGACGAAGGAGCCGAAGAGGAGCGGGGAACCGGAGCACGAGCAAGAAAAAGGGAACGCGGGGGCGCCCAACCCGGGGCGGAGCAGAAGGGGGACCGGGCGCCAGGAAAAGAGGGGGGGGAGGAGAAACAAGGAGAGGAGGGAAAGGAAGCGGGCGGGGAAGGAGAGAGGCGGCCGGAGCAGGCGGGGAGGGGGAGGGAACAGCGACGAAGCGACCGCGAAAGCGAGGAACGGAGAAAGGGAGAGCAAAGCGAAGAAAGGACCGGAAAGCGGGGGGGACGGACCCCGAAGCGAAGGGGGGGAGGCCGAAGGGAAAGAAAGCAGGGGAGCGACGAAGAGGGACAAAGGGGGAGGACCAAACCACGCGCCGAGGGCGACAGCGGGAGAGAGAGGGAGGGGACGAAGACGCCGGAACAACCAAGGGGGAACGAGGGCGCGGAGGGGGGGGGCGAGAAGAGGGAAGAAGGAGAGCACGAGGGGAGGAAAGGAGGCGGAGAAGGGGAGCGAGAGGAGCCCCAAGAAGCGCAACAAACGCGGGAAAAAGCGGAAACGAAGGGGAAGAAAGCGGAAGGGAAGAGACAAACAAGGGAGGCAAAGCGAGCGCGCAGACGAGCGAGGACACGAGGAGAGGCGAGCAAGACAAGGGCAGAACGCAGGGGGACCCGACGAAGCAAAAGCGCGGGGCGGCGAACGGCGGGGAAACGACGGAGGGAAGAAAAGCAAAGAGAAGCAAAAGGGGGAGGCAAAGGGCAAGGCAGGGAAGGGAAGAGAAGAGAGGAAGAGAAAAACGGAGGAGAGAGCAGAGGCAACGGGAGCGAAGAAGGGCGACCGACGAGGGAGGGGAACCAAGGACGCCGGCCGGAGGAAAGCAAGACGCGAACCACGGAGGGAAGGAGGGCAGGGAGCAGGACAAAGAGAAACAAACGGGGCCCAGCCCGGCGAGGAAGGAGAAAGGGAAGGGGAGGGCGAAGCAAGAGAAAGCAAAAAGAGCAAAGAGCGAGGAGGGGGAGCAGAGAAGAGGCAGCGGGACAAGAAAGGAGCGAAAGAAGAAAAGAGGGAGGACAAGCACAAGGGCGAGAGCGCAGGGGGAGAGCAACGCGGGGACACGGGCGCCAAGGGGGGCAGAGAAGGCCAGCAGGGAAGCAAAAGAGGGAGCGGCGGGAGAAAGCAAGGGCGGACGCCAGGACGGGGAGGGAACAAGAGCCGGACAAAGGGGCGGGGCCGAGGGCGGGAGGCGCCAAAGAAAGCCGGGCGGGGAGGGGAGAGAGGGAGAGGGGGAAGAGGAAGGGGAGGCAAGGCGAGGCAGAAGGAGCACAAGGACGGCAAAAAAAAGCGCGGGGCAGCCGAGGAGCGGGAAGGGGGAGAAAGGGGCCGAGGGAAGGCGGGAAGCAGAGCCCCGAGAGAGACGCGAGGGAACGGAGGGGGAGCAAGGCCAGAGCAGACCGACGGCAAGAGAACCCGGCGGGAAACACGGGGCAGGGCGCGGAGAGCAGGAAGGAAGCAAAGGGCAGGGAGCCAGCGCCGGAAGCGGGCGGGCAAAAAACAAAGAGGGCAGACGAGCGGAGAGGGCGAGGAGGGAAGGAAAGAGCCCAAGGCAAAAAACGGCAGGGGGGGGGGGGAAACAGGGCGACGCAGGGGGAGAAGAAAAGGGGGAGCGGGGGGACCGAGAAGGGCGACGGGGCGAGGCCGGAGAGCCCGAAAGGAAAGAACCGAAAGGAAAGAAAAGGAGACAAAAAGGGGAGAGGGGGAAGGGGGAGGCGGGGAGGGGGAACGGGGGGGGGACGGGAGGGAGCGGAAAAAGAGCGAGGGCGCGCGCGCACGGAGAGGGGGGACAGCAGAAGACGGAAGACAAAAAAGGCAGGGCAAGCGAGCCAAGCAGGAGCCCGGAGAAGGGCGGAGAAACAAACCCAGGGGGCGGCAGGAAGCAGGAAGCGGGGAGGGGGAGAGGACGGACCGAGGAAGGGGCCGGGGCACAAGCGCAGAAGGGGGAGACGGGAGGGGGGGGGAGCGACCCAAGGCGGCGGAAGGGGGGAGCCAAAAGACGAAGAGAAGCCCGCGGAAAAAAAAAAGAGAGGGGAGAAGGGGGCGGAGAAAGAGGGGCAAAGAAGCGGGGGGGGGGGAGACCGGACCGAGGAAAACAAAAAACAAGGAGGGGGCGGGGGGAGCGAAGCAAAAAAGGGGACGAGGCGAGGGAGGCGAGAGAGAAGAAAGAGCCCAACACCAAGACAGGAGAAACACGGAGAGACAAAAGCCGAGGAGGGGGACGACACAGGAGGAGGGACGGCGAGGGAAGGAGAACAGAAAGAAGAGGCGAGGCAAGCAAGCGGGAAAGGAGCGAGGGACGAGAGCAAACAAAGAAAACGAGACGGGGCGAGGAAGAGGAAACCGAAGGGGGGGGGACGAAACAGCGAGGGAGGACGGGAAAAGGCGAAGGGCAAGCAAGGAAGCCGAGAGAGGGGCCACAGGCAGAGGAGGCCAGCCAGGGGCGGCGGGAGGAAGAGGAGAGGGGCGGGGCAGGGCGAAGAAGAGCAAGCGGGAGGCCGAGCGGGGCAGGGCGAAGGGCCGGAGGGGAGCGACGAGGAGGAAAGGCCCGAAAAGGGCGAGGGAGGAAGCGGGGAGAGAACCAAGGGGCGAGGCGGGGGACAAGGGCGAAGCCGGGAGGAGAGGGGCGCGAGGGGGGGGGGGAGGGGAAACCGGGGGCGGAGCCAGGGGCAAGGAGGGGGAGGGAGGGGGGGAGCGGGAGGGAGAGAAGCGGGAAGGGCGGGCGGAGCCGAAGGGGGGGCAGGGGAGGCAGGGCGAAAAGGAGCAGGGGAAGGGGCGGAGCGCCAGAAGGGGCAGACAAGAAACAGAAGAAAAAAAAAAAAGCGGGAGACAGGGAGGAAGGCCAGGGAGGGGCCGGGACGGAAGCGAACAACCCAAAAGGCAGGGAGGGCAACGACAGCAAAGGAGCGGGCCAAGGGGGCAAGACGCGCCAGGGGAGGGCCACGGCGCGACGGGACCAGGGGGGCGGCAGGGAAGGGGCGGCAGGAAGAGGGGCACGAGGCGACGGCGAGCGGGGGGGCGGGGACCAAGGGCGAGGCCGAGGCAAGCAGACCGAAGGGGAACAGCGGGGACAGGGACGAGGAAAAGGGCGCCCGCGGGAGGGAGAGGAGAGGAGCAAAGGCCCGAACCAAAAGAGGGGAGGGCGAGGGGGGCCGGGACAAGGACAGGGGGAAGGGGCAGGACCGAGGCGGAGAGGACGGGGCGGGGAGGGAGAAACGAAGGCCCGGGAGGGCGAGGGGCCGGGGGGCCACCGAAACCGGAGGCCAGGAGAGAGGCGGGAACAAAACGGCGGAAGAAAAGGGCGCGAGAAAGCGAGGAAGAGAGAAGGAGGCGCAACAAGGGAAGCGGGGGGACGACCACGCACAAGGGGGAGGGGGACGCAGGACGCAGACGGAAAGGAGGAGCAAGGAGGACGCGAGCAAGCGCCAGAGACGGCAGAGAGCCCGCGGGAAACAGGGGGGAAAGACAAAAGGGGAGGAGCGGCACAGGAAGGACGAAAGGAGGAGCAGGCGGGGGGACAGAAGAACAAACAGCAGGGCAAGGGGCAGCAAGGGCAGCGCAAGGAAAGAGGAAAGACGGAGACAAAAAAGGCGGGAGAGAGAAAAAGAGGCAGGGGCGGGGGCCACGGGGCGAGGCAAGCACGGGGGAGGGCAGAGAGCGGGGGGGGGAGGACCAAGGAAGAGAGACGGGACAAAGAAAGGCCGAGGAGGGGCAGGCGAGGGCGGGGAGGGAGAGGGAGAGGGGGACAAGGAGCGACGGGCCCAAGGGGCCGAGGAGGGAGCACCAGGCGGGGGGGAGCGAGCGGAGAGCAGCGGACGAGAAAGAGAGGGGGGAGAGCAACCCGAAGAGGGAGGCAAAAAGGAGGGGGCCGAGGAAAAGGCCGAGAAGGCCCGCGGGGCGGGGGGGGAAAAGGGGCAGAGGGGCAAGAGCGGGAAGCGGAGGAGAGGGGAGGAAGAGAGGAGGAGAAGCAGCCCCGCGGGAAGCGGAGCGGAAGCGCGCGCGGGGCCAGCCGCCGCGGTAATAAAACTCCTATAGGAGCAGAAGAGAGCCGAACAGAGCAGAAGAGGCCCGCGCGGGAAAAGCGCACGGGGCCAAACCCAGAAAACAGAGGGAAGGCGAGGACGGGGCCGCGGAACAAAGACGGGGAGGCAGACCGCGGCGGGGAGCGACACCAGACGCGAGGCGCGGAAGAGGAGAGACGCGAGCGAACACCCCGCCGGGGCGACAGCAGAGGCACAGGGGGAACGGAGAGAAGGGGAACCAGAGACAGAGAAAAGAACAGCAAGAGAAGGCCAAGCCGCGGACGGGAGGGGAAAGGCGCGAGGCCGGGGGAAGCAAAACCCAAAGAGCGAGGAACGAACCCGGGCGGGACGAGCCAAGGGGACAAACGACCCGGCAGCGGGGGAGCGCGCCCGCAGGGGGGGAGAAGGAGGCCAGGGACGGGCGAGGAAAGGGAGGAAAAGGGACCGGCGGGGGAGGAGGGACAAAAGAAGGCGACCGACGGGAGGAAGGCCGGGGAAGAGACGAAACGGGGGAGGGAAAAAAGGGGCAAGAGGGAGCGCGGAAGGAGAGGGCGAGGAGAGGAAGCCGGGAGCAGAAGGGCCAGAGGAGGACGGCGGCCAACCGCAAACGGGGGAGGGGGAGGAAAACACCGAGGCCCGGGGGGAGACCGAAGGCGAGCGGCAGAGAGGGCGCGAGAAAGGGGCGGACGAAGGGGGGAAAGCAGCGAGAAGGGCCGCCGGGGAGGGGGACAACCCGGCAAAGAGACAGCCACGGGAAGGAGGGAGCAACGCCCCGAACCGGACGAGAAGAAGCGGGACGGAACAGGCCCCCGGGAAGGGGACAGGCCCCCAGAGCAAGAACAGAGGGGGGGGCGGGCAGGGGCGCAGAGAAGCGCACGAAAGAGGGAGCCAGGGGCAGCGGAACGGGACCCGCGGGAAAAGGAGGGCGGCGGGCCGAGGACGCGACCGGGGGACCAGCCCAAAACGAGCGAAGGCGAAGCGGGAACCGAGGAAGGAAGCAAAGGCAAGGAAGCAACAACGGGGACCGGAGAGAAGGGCCAGAAACGGGAGAGGCGGGACCAAGGGGAAAGAGCAGGGGAGGAGGGGAAAGAACGGAAGGGGGGGGGCGAGGAAGGAAAGGAAACGCAAGGGAAGGCAGAACGGGCGCAAGCGGGGGGGGACGGGAGGCGGGGAGGGGCGGAAAAGGCGGGAGCGAAGACCAGGCCAAGGCGCCGGGGCGCCAGGCAGAAACGGAACCAACAAGGAGAGAAGCACGAAAAGGAAAGCGGCGAGAAAGACAGAGACACCCACGACAGCAAAACGCAGGGCCCAGGGAGAAAGAAAAACGGGGGCAACAGCAAAAACAACAAAAACGAGAGCAAACAGAGAAGAACGGAGGCGAAAGGGGAACCAAGCAGCGCCCAGGGGGGCGAGACCCGAGGCAGAAAGAGAAAGCGGGGCCGGGCCGGGACGAAGCGGAGCGAAAACGCCGGAAAGGAGAAAGGCCACGAGCGGAAGAACGCGGGAGAGGAGGAGAAAGGCCCAGAAAAGAGCAGAGGCAGAAAGCAGAAACAGGGAGGGACGCCGAGGAAGGGGGAAAAGAGAGCGGAGGACGGGAGGGAAAGGAGAAGGGGCAAGGCAGCCCGCGCGGGGAGGCAAAACAACAAGGCGGGGGAAGCGGAAGCGAACCGGCGAGGGGGGGGGGGCGAGCGGACAGAGCGCAGGGCAAGAGGGAGGGCCGCGAAGCGGCGGGCGGGGAGACGGACAGAGAAGGAACGAAGCAGGGGAGGAAAACGCCGAGGAGGGGGAGCGAAGGGGGCGACGGGAGGGGGAGAGGGAGGCGAGAGAGAAAGAAAGAGACGAGGACACCGGGGGGAGGAGAGACAAAAAGAGAAACCGACGGGGGGGGGGACGAGGGACGGAGACCAACCAAAAAGCGGAGGGGACAAGCGGGAGACGAAAACGGAGAAAAGAGCGGGGGAGGGGAAGCGGGCGGAGAGGAGGAGGGGGCGCCCAAAAGGCAGCAGAAGGGGGGAGAGAAACAAAACAAAGAAAGGAGCACCAAGGCGGCGAGGGGCACAGGAAAAGGCAGAGGGAAGGAAGCGACAAAGACAAAGAGGAAGGAGGAAGGAAGAAAAAGGGGGGGGGAGCCGAAAGGAGAAGGGCGACGGAGGGGAGCGAGGGACAGGCAGGGGGGGCGGCAGGCGGCGGCGGGAAAAAAGAGCCGGGAGCGAGCGAAAGAGCGAGGGGGCCGAGAAAGCAAGGCACGCCACAGGGCCAAACAAGAAAAGAAGACACAACGGACAACGCGAAAAGGGGGGGCGCAGGGGAGGGCAGGGAGGGGAGGGCAGGGAGGGCGAGACGGACGCGAACCGGAGACCGGCGCGGGAAAACAGAGCAAACGGAGGAGGAGCAAAAGGAGGCGAACGGGGGCAAAAACCCAACAGGCAGGGGGGGCAGGGGGCGCGGGCAGGAACGAAGAGAAAGAGCAGCGAGGCGGCCAGAGGGGGGGGAAAGAAAGAGGAAGGAGAGGGCGCCAGGCCCGGGGAGGCAGGACGGAGCGAAGAGCAAGGCCAAAGGGGGCAAAGAAGGGGGAGCGGGAGGGGGGCGAGGGCCGGGAGCAACCGAAGGAAAGAGAGGCGCGAGCGGGGCGCGGCGGAAAGCAGGAAAGAGGCAACGGGAGACACCGGAAAGCGCAGAGGAGGAAAAGAGAGGGGGGGGAAGGCCGGGGGCGCAGGCGGCCGAGCAGGGAAGAAACGGAAGAGGCACCCGAGCAAGAGCGCAAAGCAAAGACCGGCGGGAGGGGGCGCAGAACGAAAGAGGCACCGAACCCGGGGGCAGGCGAGGGGGCCCGCAAAGGCAGGGAGGAAGACAGGGAGGCGCAAGAAGAGCAAAGCGGGGGAGGACAGGAGGGACGGCGCGGAAAAACAGGGGCGCACGGGGAAACGAGGGGCGCGACCAACGGAGCGAGAGCCCGGGGGCGGGGAAGCCAGAGGGGAGGAGGGAGAGAAGGCGGGGCAAGAGGAAGAGGCGAGGAGCCAACAGCAGAGCGCGGGGCGCGGGGGAGGGAGAGGCGGAGAAAGAAAAGGCCAGGGAGAAGGCAGCGACGGGAGGGGCCCCGGGGGGGAGCGGGGGCAGGAGAAAGGACCGACGGAACGCAGGGGGGAGAGGAGGGCGGGCAGACGGCAGGAGGCAGGGGGCAAAGCCAAGAGGAGGGAGAACGGAGGAGAGACCGGGGACGCGGCGAGCGAAGAAGGGGGAGAGGCAGCGAGGAGAGGAAAGGAAAGGAAGGGACAGGGGCAGCAAAAGGGGAGGCGAGGGAGGGGAGGCAAGCAGGAGGGGAAAAGAAGGGAGAAGCAAAAGAGAGGGGCGGAGGCGGGGACACAAAGGAGGGAGGAAAGGGGAGGGAGAGCCGCGACGCGGGGCCGAGCGCGGCGGAGAGCGAGAGGGCCGCAAGGGGGGCGCGGACCGGCCGCGGGCGGCAAAGGCGGGGCCGCGGGGGCAAGAGGGGGGGGAGCGGGGGGGAGCAAGAGCGCGACCCGGCGCCGCAGCAGGGACGAAAAGAGGGAGCGCAGGAGGACCGAGGCGAGCAAACCCCCCCAGCAGAGCCAGCGGGAACCAGGGGGGGGAAGGCGGAGGCGGAAAAGACCGAGAGCGACAGCGGGAGCAAGAGGAGCGGGGGGGGAAGACCCCAAGGGGCCACGAGGAGGAGAGAAAAGGAGGGCGGGCACGGCGGAAGCCCAAACAAGGCGAGGAGGGGGCAGGACACAAAGAGGGAAGGGCAGGGAGGCGAGGGCGCGCCAGGGCGAAGGGCAGAGCGGGCGCGGGAGCGGCGGCGAGGGGACCGACCAAAGAAAAAGCCGGCGCAGGAAGACGAGCGAAGGCCCCCGAAAGAAGGAAGGGAAAGCCGCGAAGGGGGCGACGAAACCAACAGAGGGGCCGGGAGAACCGGGAAAAACGGCGGCGACGAAAAAGGGGGGAGAAAAAGCGGGCAAGGGGCGGGCGCGGGCGACGGGGAAACGAGCCGCGGCGGAGAAGGCGGCCAACCCAAGGAGAGCGAGAAGGGCGGGAAGGGCGGGGAACGGGGGAAAGGGCCGGAACGCGGGGAGCAGGGGCAGAAGGGGCCGCACCAACAAGCCGAGGGGGAGCAGAGGGGACGGGGAAGCGAAAGGAGCCACGGCGGGAGAGAGACCGGGAGCAGCGAAGCCGCGGGAGAGGACAGAGGAGCAGCGAAAGGCGCAAAGGGCGGGGCAGGCGCAGGGGCAGGCAAAGCGGCCGCAGGGACAGAAACAGCGGGAAGAGAAGGGAGAGACCCGGCGGGAGGAGAAGGAAGGCGGGCGGGGAAAGAACCCAGGGCAGGACGAAGGGGGGGGAGAACCCACAGCCGAAGGCAGGCGACCCAAGAAGGCAGAGACGGCGGAACCAGCGGGGACGAACCGGAAGAGAGGGGCGAGAAAGAAAAGGACAGCGGGGGCAGGAACAGCGCGGAAAGAGGCCGCCAGAGGAGGGCAGGGAAACCAACGCGCAGACGAGCGCCCGGCGGGGCAGGCAGGGGACCGGAGACGAGAGCGACGGGGAGGCGGCAAGAGGGGGGCAGGGAGAACGCCGGAGGCGGGCAGGGCCAGGGAAAGAGGGGGCCGGCACGAGGACGGGCACCGACCCACCAAAGACGGAGACACCCCCGGGGGCGGGGCAAGGGGGGGAGCAAGGCCAGAAGGAGGACGGGGGACCCACGCCAGCGCCCCCGAAGAGGCCAGGGGGCCGCCACGACGAGAAGGGGCGAAAAGAGCGACGACGGGAAGGCCGGGGCAAAAAGGGACAAGGGGGAGCGAACGGGAGAAAAGCCGGCGCGGAGCGAGGAAGAGGAGAGGGGGGCGAGGAGCGACAGGCCCGAAAGGAGCAACAGGGGCGCCAAGGACAGGGAAAAGGCGGCCAAGAGGGACGCCCCCGACGGGAACACGGAGAGGCGCGCCGGGGGCAAGCACCGCCAGGCCGCGCAGGAGACCAGCGGGAGCACGCAGAGCGACAGCGCGAACGCGAGGAGGGCCGAAGAAGGGGGGGACCGCACAAGGCACAGGAAGGGGGGGACCAGGAAGAGCGCGACCCGGGACGACGAGAGCGGGGAAAGAGGGGGCAGGGGGCCCGGGGAAAAAACGACAGCCAGGACCGGACCAAGGAGGGGGACGAGACGCCCCAGGGGGGCGGGGGAAGCGCGGAAAGCCCCGGAGCAGAAAGAGGAGGGCGGAGGCGCAGAAGAAAAGGAAGAAAAAAAAGGAGAAGAAGGCGAAGGGGGGGCGAAAAGGCGCGAAGAAAAAAAAGAGGCGAGAGGACGGGGAGCAAGGAAGGCAAGAAGAAAGGGGAGGGAGCAGGCAAGGGCAGGAGGAGCAGACGGCGAGGGAGGAAAGCAGGGGGGAAGGCAAGGAGGCAAGGGGCAACGGCAACCAAGCCAGCCAAGCCCCGACACCGGCGCGCGAGAAGGGGAACCGGAACGCGAGGGAGGAGGCCAGGGGGGAGGGAGAGCACGGGGACCCGGAGGGCGGAGGGGCGGAGGGGAGCCGAGCGAGGGCCGCCGCGCCGAGGCGGGGGGAGACCGGGGCGGAGGGAAGGGCACAGAGGGGGAGAGCGAGGAGGGACAGAGACAAGAGAGAGCACGGGCAAGAGGAAGGGGCGGAGGAGGGAACGAGGGAAAGGCAACCAAAGGGAAGAGAGGGGGGGCGCGAGACAGAGGAAAGAGGAGACAAGAAGGAGGGGGGGGGAGGGGCGAAGCAAAGACAGCGGCCAAGAACAAACCGGGGGAGGAAGGAGGGGAGAAGAGGAGGGGAGGGGAGAAGGGGGGGAAAGAGGCCGGGCAAGGGGGCAGGAACACCGAAGGCAAAGGCAGGGCGAGGAGACCGGGGGGGAGAAGGCGGAAGGCGGGAGGAGAGAGAGGAGGACGGAGGGCACCACAAACAGAAACGAAAGCAAGGGGGGAGGCAAAGCGGGGGGAAAGAGGAGAAAGGGACGGAGGAGACGCCGGACGAGGAAACCAAGGAGACGGAGAGCGGAGCAGCAGGCCGAGGAACGCCGCAACCCGGAGGGCCACCGGAGGAAGCAGGGGCGGCGGGAGCGGCGGAAGCGGCGACGGGGACAGGGACAACGGGGGACGGAGGGACGGACCAGCCGGGAGCGGGACAAAGGACGAGGCGACCACAGCGAGCCCGGGGCGGGAGAAGAAAAGCAAGAGAGGGCGGAGGGAGCGGAGCCGGGAGACCGGGGAAGAAGGGGCGGGGACGAACAGGGGGACGGCCAGGGGGGGAAGGGGGGGGGCAAAGCCCGGCGGGCGCGACGGCGGGAGGAGCGGCGAAGGCCGGGGGCGGAGGGGAAAACGGGCCAAGGCCCGCCGCAGGGGAGGCAAGGGGAAAGAGAGAAAGGGAACAAGGAGGGCGGCCGGGAGGAGGAGGGACGAGGAAACCGAAAGGGGAGGAGCGGCGAAAAACGAGGGAGAGCAGGGGAGGAAGGGCGACGGGGGGACGGGAGGGACCAAAGAGGAGGAAAACGGGAACGCGCAACCGGGGAGGCGGGGGAGAGACCGGGGCGGAGGGGGCCGAAGCGAGGGAGAAAGCGCAAGCGGAAACGGGGGAAAGCAAAGGGCAGGACGGAAAGGCGACGGCAGGGACAGGCGAAGAAAGGAGGAAAAGAGCAGGAGGGGCCAGAGAAGGAGGGGGCCGAGCGGAAGGCAGGAGGACGGAACGGGGGGGGCACGGCAAAGACGAGCGGGGCGCAGGAGGGCCGAGACAAGGGACGACGGCGGCACAGCCACCGGGCAAGGCAGGCAGGGAGGAGAGACAGAAGAAGCAGGGGAGACACGGGCGGGGACGAGCGAAAGCAGGACGGAGGGCGGGGGAGAGCAGAGGCACGCGGGGACCGGAGGAGGGAAACGAGAAGGGGAACGAGACAGCACGGGGGAGGGGGAGAGGGACGACGGGAGGAGGGGAGGAAAAAGACCGAAGGCGCGGGAGGGAGGGCACGCAAGAGGGGGGCGCGCGACCGGGGGGCGACCCGGGGCGGCCGGGGGAGGCACGGGGGCAGAGGCCGGCGCGGACCGAGAGCGGGGGAGAGGAGGCGGGACGACAGGGCGGGGGCGGAACCGGAGGACACCCGGGGGGAAGGCACCAGGGGCCGGAGCGAACCGAGGAGCGCGAGAAGCAGGGGGACAAGCGCGGAAGGAGGGACGGGACCGGGCGCGGGAAGGGAAGGAAAGGAGCCGCGAGGCGGGGAAAGGGAGGCCGGAACGAGCGGCGGCGGGGGAAGGAGGGAAAGAGAGCAAAGGGGAAGGGGAAGCAAGGGAGACGGGAGAAGGGAGGAAGGAAGGGGCGGGCCCGGAAGGGACGCAAACCGGGGCGGGAGGAAGGAGGAGGAAACCAGAAGAGCGGGGCGACGACAAAGAGCGGGGAGAGCGAGGAGCGAGAGAGACAAGAGCGGAAGAGAAACGCGAAAAGAGAAAAGCGAACACGAAAGAAAAGACCAACAAAAAGCCGGCGAGGGGGCGGGGAGCCACAAGGGAGGGCGGGAGGGAGCAGGAGGGGAGGGGGGGGGAGCGGCGAAGGGGGGACCGGGGAGCAAACCAGGAGCACAGCGGGGACCCACCCGGGAGAGGGGCCGGGGCAGGCGCCCGAGGAGGAAAGGAAAGAGACGAGAGGGGACGAAAAAGCGCGGCACGGCAGAGCAGAAGAGAAAACAAACAGGGCGGAGGGACGGCGAAGGCGAAGGGAACACGACAGGGACCCACACCGCAGAGAGGCGAGGGAGAGAAGCGAAAGGGGGGCGAGCAGACGAAGGGAGCCCCCGGAGCCGCGAAAAGAAAACGAGGGCGGGCAAGACGCCCGCGGGAGGAGGAGGAGAAGAAGCCGAGGGAGCGGAGAGGAAAGGAAAGAGGCAAGGCAAAGGAGGGGGCAGCGAAGGACGAGGCAGCGAGGGAGGGGGGAGAAAAAGGGGCACGAAAGCGCGAGGGAAAAACGGCGGGGCAAGGCGAGGGGAGCGAACGAGGAGGGAAAAGACACGGGGAGACGAAGGAAAGCAAGGGAGAAGCGGGGCCGAGGGAAAAGAAGGGGGAAGCGAGAAGCGGGCGAACGGAGAGAGAGAAAAAAACGCCGCGGGGGAGGGAGAAGGAGACGGACAGGAAGGAGGAGCGGGGGGGGCGGCAGGGAGAGGCGGAAGGGAAGGGCGGAGGACACGGGGAGGGAGGGAGACGAAGGGGAGCAGGAGGCGCGAGGGGGAGAGGGAAAAGGCGAGGGGGAAAGGGACAACGAGCGGGCGGGACGGAGGGACGGAGAAGGGGGGGGGAGAGGGAGCGGAAGGCGAGGGAGGGGAAGACGGCAGCCAAGAGGGAGGAGCCGGACGACGAGCAGGCCAGGGACAAGACGAAAGAGACGGGGAAGAAGCACAGGAAGAGGGGGAGGGACAAGGAGCGGAAGGCGCAAAGCCGGAGGGAGAGGGACAGGGAGCGGGACAGGGGGGGGGACAGGAGAAAGGGAGGGAAAGCGAGAAGGCCAGCAGAGGAACGAGCACCAAGGAGAGGGAGGGAACGAAAAGGGCGAAGGAGCGCGAGGGAACGCAAAAAGACAGGCAGGGGGGGGCAAGGCGAAAACGGGGAGGGAGGAAAGGAGAAGAAAGGGGGAAGGCAAAAAGGAAGAGGGGAACAAGGCGGAGAGCAGGGGAAAAGGAGGAGGGACGAGCGAAGCGAACGGGGAGGGAGAGAGGGACGGGGGAGCCGAGGGAGGAAGACAGGGGCGCGCGGGAGCCCAGGGAAGGGCAGGCAGAGGAGGAACCGAGAAAGAGCGGAGGAAGCGGAGCAAACAAAGACAGGAGGAACGGAAGCGGGGCAAACAGGCACAGGGCAACGAAAGGGGAGGCCAAGAGCAAGCGGGAGGAGGGAGGGGCAGGGAGGGGGGAGGAGGGAGCCGCAGGAGGGAGAAAAGCACCCGGGGGGCGAGGAGGCGACCAAGAGCGCGCGCCCGCGGAGGCGAGGGGGGCGGCCGGAGGAGCACGGAGGCAAGAAGGAAGGGGGAGCGGGAGGCAAAGGGCGAAAAGAGCGGCGCGGAGAGGAGGAGCAAGGAAAGAAGAAGGGAGGCGAGGGAGCAAGCCGGACAGCGCCAACGACGGGGGGGGGACAGCAAGCGGGGGGAGGGGGGGGGAGAGCAGGAGGCGGAACCCAAGGCCGACAGGGCAGGGGCGGGGAAACGAGGAAGGGAACAAACAGGGAAGAAGACAGGACCGGAAGGGCACAAGCGGCGGAAGAGGAGGCCAAAAGGGGGAGGCGACCCAAGCGGACCACGGAAGCCGGAAAAGAGGGGCGGAGGGAGGGAGGGCAAGGGCACGCGGGCGGGCCCGGGAAAAAAAAGAAACAAGGAGAAGGGGAGGCGCAAGGAGGGAGGGGAAGGAAAAGGAAGAGGAAAAGAGGAAAAGGGAAGGGGCGGGAGGACAGAAGAGAAAAGGGGAGAGCGAAGCAAGAGAGAAGCAAAAGGGCGGCAGGGGGGGAGAGCCGGGGGAAGCGGAGGAAGGAGGAGGAAGCAGAAAGCCAACCGGGAGCAACAAACAAGACAAAAGGGGACGGGGGCCGGACCCGAAAGGCGCGAAAGGCAAAAAGGGGCGCGAGAGGGCGCGAGAGAGAAGGCGGGCAGCCGGCGAAAAGGGACGGAGAAGGGGCAGGCGGACGAAAGAACCCCGGGGGAGAGGCAGAGAGGGGAGGGAGAAAGCGAAAAAAACGAAGGCCAGGGAAGGAGGGCGAGCCGCGGGGCACGGAGGCGAGACGCAAGGAGGAGAGAGAGGCACGGAGAGGAGAGAGGAGAGAGAGGCACGGAGAGGAGAGGCGAAGGAGGAGAAAGAGAAGGAGGAAAAAAGACCGGAGAGAACAAGGAGAACAAGAGAGAACAGGACAAAGAGGAAAGCGAGGGAGCCAGGCGAGGACAACGCGCAACGGACCCGCGAGGGGGGCCCGGAGGGGCCGAGGGGGCCGGCAAGGGCAAGGGCGGCGGGAGGGCGGCAGAGGCAAAAAAACAAGAGGGGGAGAGCCGAGGGAGGAAAGCGCAGGGAGGGGGGGGGCAAGACGGAGAGGGAGAACAGAACACGGAGAGCGCGGGAGGCGACGAGACGAGGAGAGGGAGAGGGAAGGAAGGGGGCCGGCGGCCGAAGACGCCGAAAGAGGCACAGGAGAAGAAGGCGAGGAGGAGAGGCGGGCGGAAACAAAAAGAGGAAAGGCAAAGGAGGGGGGAGGCGGGCACGGCCAAGAAAAGACAACCGGAGCGAGGAGGAGGGGGCGAGCAGAACAGAGAGGGAGAGAACGGAGAACAGGAGCGCGAAAAAGAAGGAAGGGAGGGGGGCCGGGAGCCGGGGGGAGGGGCCGGAGGAGGGGGAGGGGAACGGCCAGGGAGCGGGGAGGAAGGGGAGAGCGGGAGGGCCAGAGCAGCAAAGCGCGGGGGGCCACAAGGGAGCGGGAGGGCGGGCGAGGGGAGCGCGGGCGCGGGAGGAGGGCCGAGGGAGGGCACAAGGGCGGGGAAGGGGGAGGGGGAGGAGCGAGGCGAGCGAAAAGGGGGAAGAGGGGGAGGGGGCGGGGGGAGGGCCGGGAAAGAAGCGGCGCAGGGCCGCCGAGGCCGGCGGAAAGAGAGGCAGGCGAGAAGAAGAGAAGGGAAAGAGGGGAGGGCGGCCCGCCGGGGGCGGGAGAGGGAAAGACGGGGCCAGGGAGACAGGCCCGGGACGCGGACGGAGGAGAAGGGGACGCCACGGGAAAGGGAACAAAAAGCGGCGGAAGGGGCCGAGGGGGGGCGCGGACCAAGGGAAAGGGGGGAAAGAGGAGGGGCGAAGGGGAAGGCGCGCGGGCGGGGAGCCAGCGGAAGGAGGAAACGAGGGCAAAGGAAGAAGGAAAAAGGAAGAGAGCGAAAAAAAGGGAGGAGGGCGGAGGCAAAGGCGAAACGGGCGGAGGCGAGGGCGGGACGCGGGGAGGGGCAGGGCGAAACACGGAAGCACAAAAAAGGGGGGAGGCAGAGCGGGAAGAGAACGCACGCGGGAGCGAAAGAGGGGAGCAGAGAGAAGCGAGGAAGAGGGGGAGAAGGCAAAGAGGAAAAAAAGGGCAAAAAAGAAAGAAGGGACGCCCCGGAGAGAGCGGGCAGCGAGAGGAGGGGGCCCGGGGGGAGCGCGCGGGAGGGCAAAAAAGGAGGGAAGCGGGGAGGACAAAGGGGGGAAGACGAGGAAAGAGGAACGGGGGGGAAGCAGAGGCAAGAAAAGAGGAGGCGAGAAAAAGGCAGAGAAGGAAAGGACCGGGCGGGGGGAAGAAAGGAGAAAGGACGGGCGGAGACACAGCCGCAAACAGGGAGGAGAGGGAGACAAAAAGAAACAAGCCAGGGGAGCAAGAGGCAGAAGGAAAAGCGGAGGCAGACGAGGGACACGGCGCGACAAAGCGAACCGAGGGGGGAGGCGAAGGGGGAGGCGCGGCGGGGGAAGAAGGAACGGAGGCGGGGAACGCGGGGGGCAGGAAGGCGGAGAGAACGGAAGGGAGACAAGCAAAGCGGGGCGAGGCGGGGAGGAACCGAGGGAGGGAGCGGAGGCCAGGCACCCCAGGGGGGAACGGCGGCGGAGCGGGGGGACAAAGAGGGGGGGGCGGAGAAGGAGCAAAGGAGAGCGGGGCGGGGGGCCACGGGCCCAGGCAGGAGAGAGACAAGGGGCAAAGAGGGGAGGGGCCGGGAGGGAAAGCGGAGAGCGCCGGCACGGGGAGGGAGGGAGCAGGCAAGGAAGGACGGAAAAAGGGCCACGGAAGCGGAAGCCAAGGCGAAGGGACGGGCGAACAGAGGAAAAGCGCAGACGGACGAGGGCGAGCAAGCGAGGGGAGGGCCGAGAGGCAGGGAAAGAAGGGGAGGAAAGAGCAGAAGCGGGGAGAGGGAACGAGACGAGCGACCGACCCAAGGGGGGAGAAAGGGGAGGGAGCAAGGAGGGACCAGGCAAACGAGAACGACCCGGGCGGGAGAAAGGAACAGAGGACGCGAGCGAGGGCCGGAGCCCGCGGAAGAGACAGAAGAACGCGGACAGCCAGGGCAAAGGCAGAGCCCAGGGGGGCACAACAGGGGGAGGAAAAGCCACGAGAAGCAACGGGCGGAGGGGAGGGGCCAAGGGCCAGGGAGCGAACAAGCCCGGGGAGAGGGAGGGCCACAAGCGGGACGGCCGGAGACGGGAGGGGAGGCAGGGGGGCGAAGGCCGGAGGAGAGCCAAGGGAAACAAGGGCGGGCGAAGGGAAAAAAGGGGGGGGAAAGGGGGGGCGGGGCGGAGGGGACCGGAAGGGGGAAGGAGCCCCCCCGGAGCGGAGGGCGCCGGAGCGGAAAGAAAAGAGAGGAAAGCGGGCGGGGCAGAGGGAGCGACCGACGAAAAAAAAGAGGCGGGGAGAGGGCCGGGGCCGGGGCAGAAAGAGAGGGAAAGGACCGGGCCGAGGCGGGCGCCCGACCCGGCAACGAAGAAAGAGGCGCACGGGGGAAAAGAGCCCAGAGAGGGAGGCGGAAACAGAGGGCGAGGGCAGAGGGAGCCGGACGGGAGCAAGAGGAAGAAGACGGGGAGAAGGCGACAGCAGCAGGGAGAGGAACGAAAAGGGGCCGAAAGGAAAAAGGGGAGAGGAAAGAACGAGAGGGGAGCCAGCAGACGGGCGGCAAGGGGGGAGAGGAGGCCGCCAGGACCAGAACGGCGGGGGCAGAGAGGGAAGCGCGCAAACGGGAGCAACCAGGAACAAGGAAGCCGAAGGGGGGGAGGGGGGCAGGGAGAGGCAGAAAGAGGACGGCAAGAGCCAGGACGGGGGCAAGGCCGGGGGGCGGCGGGGCAGCGGGGAGGGGCACAAAGCGGGGGAGGGCGGAAAAAGAAACAGGGGGAGAAAGGGCAAGGGGCCGAAAGGAAGGGCGAAGGCCGGGAAGGGAGCAACAGCAAGGGCGGGGAAAAGGACAAAAGGCGGGGAGGAAGCAAGCAAGAAAAGGGAGAAAAAGAAAAGGAGAAAAAAAGAGGGGAGGAAACCGCAAAAGGGGGAGGGAGGGAGAGCAAAGCAAGAAAAGAGGAGGAAAGCAGGAAGAACGGAAGGGAAGGGGCCCGGAAGGGAGGACAGGCGGGCAGAGCGACAAAGCAGGGCAGCCGAGGACGACAAGGAGGAACCCAAGCCGGAAGAGGAACCAGAAAAGAAAAGACCGAGGAAACCGAGCACCGGAAGACCAGGGACCGGACCGAGGAGCCAAAGAGGAAGCCGGCCAGGAGGAGCGGCCAGGGACCCCACGGCCCGCCCCAGGGGAGCAAGGGGCAGGCGCGAGACAGAAACAGGCAGGAGAAGGGGGAAAGGAGAGCGGGCCGAAGGGGAGGGAGAAGAGAAGGCCGACGAGGAGGGAGGAGGAGCGGGCGGGCGCGGAAGGGAACGCGGAAGGGAAGGGAAGAAAGAAGGGGAAAAGAAAACAGCAAGGACAAAAAGGAAGAACCCCCAGGAAAGACGGGACGAGGCAAGGCAACAGGGGCGCGGGGGAGGGGAGGGGGCGGAGCGCGAGAAGGGGAGGAGAGGGAGCGGGGAGGAACGGCAGGGCGGAGAGGGAACCCAAAAAAGAAACGGGAGGGACAGCGAGGCCGGGAAGAGCCAACCAGCGCACGGGAAAAAGGGGAGAGGGGCGAGCGAGGGGCAGGGGGCCGCCGAAAAGGAGCGACGAAAGGCAGCAAGGGGGCCAAAGAAGCAAAACGGCCAGGGAGGAAAGGAAGGCCGGGGCGACGCGCGGGAAAAGACGCGGGGGGCGAGGACGGCCAAAGACAGCAGAAGCGAAACCCGGACGAACGAAGAACCAACCCGCAAGGAAGAGGAGGGGAGAGGAAGGCGAGGAAGGACCCAGGAGCGAAGACGGGGAAGAAGAGCAGCAAAAGAACGGGCGCCGGGGCGGCCAGACAGGACGAGCGCCACAGAGGCGGGGACAGGCAAAAAGGAGCGAGGCCGGAAAAGAGGAGAGCAGGAAACGGCAAGGCACGGAAACGAAGCCGGGGGAGAGCGGCAAGAGGGACCGAAGGGGCGGGAGAGGAGACCGAAGCAGGGAGCGAGCCGGCGGCGGACACAGCAAGGCGGGAGGGGCGGGAGAGGAGCGGCGGGCAGAAGAAGGAGAGCGAGACGGAGGCGGGAGACGCGAAAAGCACCGGCGGGACAAGAGGGACGAGCGCACAAGGAGGCAGGGGCAGGGAAGGGCCGGGGACGGAGCGCAGCGGGGACGGAAGCGAGCCGGGGGGACGGGACAAGAAGAGGGGGAGCGCGGCAGGGCGGGAAGCACAGGAGAACGGGCGGGGGCGGAGAGGAGGACCAGGAGGCGAGACGGGGGCAGGCAGAGCAGGACGAGACCCGCCCGAGGCAGGGCGGGGGGGGAGGCGGGAGGACGGGGGAGCGGAGGAGGGAGGGGAAGGCCGCGACCAAACGAGGAGGGGACAGAGAGGCGACAAGGAAGGCCGGGAAGAACGGGCCGGGGGAGGCGGGGAACAACGGGAGGAAGGGAGGAGAGCCGGGGAGGAGGCCCAAGGACCAGAGAGCGAACCGAGCCAAGGGGGACAGGGCGAGGGGGGCGAGGCACGGACGAGCGGGACCGACCGGGGCGGGGGGGGGGCCAGAGCAGCAAGGCAGGGCAGCCAACGAGAAAGCGAAGCCAAAGGAGAGAGCGACGACACAAGCAAAGCCAAACGAGCAAAAGGGGGAAGGGAAGCGGACCAGGCGGGACGGGGGGGAGGACGCAGGGGGGACGGGCGGGGGAGGGCAAAGGAGGGCGGCAAGGAAAGGAAGAGGGCAAGGAAGAGAACGAAAGAGAAGACGAACGAAGAGGCGGACGGCGCGGAGACAGACCAGGCGGAACGAGCGCAGGGCAAAAGGAGCCAGGACGGGGGAGGGCGCGAGCAGGACCACGGGAGAAAAGGGGGAGGGACGGGGGGGAAAGGGCCGAGACGACGGGAAGGAGGCCGCGGGGGAGAAGAGGACGGGAACGGGGAGGCCGGGGAGCGGGGGAAGAGGGAGGGGCGGGAGGGGGCCGAGGCAGGAGGGGGGCAGCCGGGGAGGAAGCGGAGGAACGGAGGGGGAGAGAGGAAAGCAGGGAAGAACGGAAGGGCACCGGCCCGGAAGGGAGGACAGGCGGGCAGAAGAGGGAGGGAGGGGAGAGAAAGAAAGAACAAAACGGGGAGGGGGCAGAAAAGAGGGGGGAGACGGGCGGGGGAGAACGGGGAGGGAGGGCGGCCGAACAAGAAGGGGGGCCGGGGGCCACGAACGGGAGGGGGAGAAAGGCACGGACGGAGAAAGGCAGGGCGGACAAGGGAACGGGCGCAAACGGGGGCGGGGAAGAACGAAAAAGAGGGGGCCAAAAGAACAGAGGCCAAGAAGAACAAAAGGCCGGGAACACGGAAGGAGCGGGAAGGACGAGGGCGGCAGCGCCCGGACCAAAGCCACCCACAGGCGGAGGACGGGGGAAGGGGGGAGCAAGGGGGAGAGAGGCACGCGCGGAAACAAGAAGGGCGGGGCCGGGAGGAAGAAGAGCAACCACGGACGCCCGGCGGAGGGAGCCCCGAGAGGGAGGGCAGAGCCCCCGGGGCCGGGCGGACAAGGGGAGGGACGAGACCGGCGGCGGGAGCAGGAGAAACCGGAGGAGGACGCGGGCGCCCGGCCGGAGAAAGCGGCCCGCGACCGCGGGGGCCGCCGACAGAGAGGGGAGAGGGGAAAAAGGGAGCAGCGGGAGGAGGGGCAGGGGCGGGAGAAAGAAGAGGAAAGGGAAGGGCACGAGAGGGCGGACCCGGAACAGGACCGAGCACAAGAAGAGGGGGGGAGGAGGGCGAGAACGCGGAAAAGACAGAGGGCCGAGCGGGGCGGGCAGCGCAGGCGAAAGACGAGCAGGGGGGCGAAGGCAAACCCGGCAGGGAAAAGAAGAACAGCCCCAACAGGGAAACCACCCGGGGGCCAGGAGCAAGAACGGGGGCACGGGGAGAGCAGAAGGAAGGCGAACAACGGCCGCAAAGACAGGAGCAGGAAGGACCGCGGGGGGAACCGCAAGAGCCACGGGCGGGGGAGCGAAAGGGCAAGGGGCACAGACAAGACGCCCAGGGGCGGCGCGGGGAGGGGCAGAACCCGGGGGGGCAAAAAGGGGAGAGGCAGGGGAAAGGGCGGGCCGGGAGGAGGGAGAGGACGAGGGAGACGGAAAGAGAGCGAGGAAGCGGGGCCGGGAGCCAAGAAAGGGGAGGGCGAGGGGCAGGGGCCAAGCAGGAGCCCGAAAAGGGCGACAAGAAAGGGGGAGGGCGCGAGGAGAGGGCCCGAGCCACGAGGAGGCGCGGGACGACACGGAGGAACGGCAAGAGAGGAAAAGCCCCCGAGAGGGAGAGAACGAGGAAGGAGGCGCGGGGCCGAGGGGAGACAGGACAGGAGAAGGGGAGGAAGAGGACAGGGGACCAGGGGGCAGGCAGGCAGGGAAGGAGAAAGCACGACAAGGGAAGGAGAGAGACGAGGGAAAGACCGGAAAAGCCAAGAGGGGAAAAGGGGAGCGAGAAGGACGGGAAAGGGGAAACAAGACCAGAGAGAAGGGGAGCAGGAGAAGCAAACCCAAAAGCGGGGGACACAAAGCGAAGCAGAAGGCCCAACCAGGGGGGAAGGGAAGCCGAGACAGAAAGCGGGGAAGAAAAGAAGAGAAAAAGCGGGGAGGGGAGCACGGAAGGGAGAGAAGAAGGCCGGAACCCACGAGGGAAAAAGAAGAAGGGCCGGAGGACCCAGAAGAGAAGAACCACGGAGAAGAACAAAGAGGGGAGAGGGGCGAGAAGGGGAAAAGCGGAGGAAGACGAGGGCAGGAGGCAGCGGGAGCAACGGGAGGGGGCGGGGGGAGCCCGAGACGCCAGGGGGAGGAGGGGCGCCGAAAAGGCCGGGAGCAGGGCGGCCAACAAGAAAAGGGCCGGGAAGGCGAGGAAGGGGGCGAGAAGACGCGGGGCGGGAAGAGGAGGCAAAAAAAGGGCAGAGGGCCGAGGAGGCCACCAAGGGGAAGCCAAGAGGCCAGACGGGGGGAAAGAAAAGAGAGAGCAACCAGGGCAAAAAGACGAGAGAGGCAAGAGAGAGAAGGGGAGGAAAGGCGGGCGGGGGGACAGGGGGGCAGCGGGGAAGGAGCCACCCGAGGCAGCGAGGCGAGCGGAGCCACGCGGGCGAGCAAGCGGGAGGGCGAGGACAAGAGAGGAAGCCCCCCGGGGGGGAGGCAGGGGGAGCCCCGGACCCGACAAAGAGGACAGAAAGAGAAGAAGACCGGGGCGAAGGGGAAGAAAGAAAGACGCCAGGGGGGAGAGAGCGGAAGGGGGAAGGAGGAAAGGGGAAAGAGGGGCCGCCGGACGAGGGAGACCCGAACGAGCGAAGGCAAAGGAGCCAAGCCGAGGGCAAAAAAGGGCAAGGGGGACGCGCAAAAAAGAGGCCAAGGCAGCAGCGGGGGGGCAAGGGCACGGGGAGGCAAAGGCGCAGCAGGACGAGGCAAGGAAGGGCGCCCGGGCCACGGAGGGCCAGAGAAAGAACACGGCGGGCAGAAAGACCCGCGGGAACGGCGAGGCGGAGAGACGGAAGAGCGGGCAGAAGGAAGCGGAGGAAAAGGCGACGAGGCGGGCCAGGAAAGCCCCAACGAAAAAGACACACGAGGCCCCCGGGGCGAGCGAAGCGAGCAGAACCACGACCCACAGGCCACGCAAGGGGCACCAGAAAGAGGAACGAAGAAAGAGACCCGCGAGACCAGAGAAAGACAGCACGAGCCCGGGGGAAAAAACGAGAGGGGAGGAGAGGGAAAGAAAGAGAGCAAAGGCCGACCAAGAGAACGGGAAGGGCCAACCAAGAAAAAGCCGACGGAACCGAAAAAAAGGAGACAGGCCCAACCGAAAGGACGGAGGGGCGAGAGCCGGGAGAAGGGCGAGCCAGAGAGGGCGGAGCGCCAACGCAGACGAGAGCCGGGGGAGGGGAGGGAAGGGAAAGAAGAAACAAAAGAAAGGGGACGGGACGCGGGGGGGCCGAAAGAACGCGCAGCAACGAGCCGGAGGCGAAGGGGAAGCGGGAGGAGGCGGCGGAAGAAGGCACACCGGACCGGAAAGAGCAAAGAGCAGAGGAGAGGAGACGAAAGAGAGAGCCGGGGGAGGGGCGAAAGCGAAGGCGGGAAAAAAAAAAGAAAGGAGAGGGCAGCCCAGCGGAGCGAAAAAAGCGGGGGGGGGAAGAGGAAGAAAGAAAGAAGCCAGGGCCAGGGCCGGAAAAACGAGGCCCACGAAGGGCACAAAAAAGAGGGGAAGGGGAGAGGGGGCAGAGAAGGGAGACCGCGAGGGAAGAGGGGGACCGGGAGAGAGGGGGAGAAGGGGAGAGAAGGGAGGGGAAGAAGGCGAGGGAGAAGAAAGGAGACGCGAAGAGAAGGGAAGAGAGAGAAGAGCGAAGAGAAGGAAGAGAGAGAAGAAGGGAGGAGAGACGCAGGGCAAAGAGGAGAGAACGAAGGAAAGGGACGGCGGGGGGGAGCGGGCGACAGAAACGAGAGGAAGAAGCCAACAGGGGAGGGAGGAAGAAGGACAAGGAGCAGGAAAGGGGAGAAGGAGGCAAGACGGCGAGAGAGAGAAAAGAGAGAGAAAAGGGGGGCCGGGCGCGAAGGGCGGGGAAGGCAAAAGGAACACGGGGGCGGGGGGGGAGAAAGGGGGCGGGCGGAGGACGAAGCAGGAAGACGAGGAAAAACGGAGAGCACAAAAAAGGACGAAACGGGGAGGCGCGCGGGAGGCGCGCGACAAGGGGAGCGGAGGGCAGCAAAGAAAACGGCACGGGGCAGAGGGGCAGCGGAAGGGGAAGGCCAAGAAACGAAGGGAGCCGAACAGGCGACGGGGGGCGGGGGGGCAAGGGAACGAAAGCGGGAAAGGGAAAGAACGCACGCAGAACAGCGGGAAAGGAGGACGGGGGACGAGGGGGGCGAAGAAACCCGGGGGAAGAAAGAGGCAGCCGCGGGGGAACCGGCCGGGACGGGCGGAGGCAAGGGGGGCAAGGACGCGGGGACCCGCAAAGGCAAGGGAGGCAGGGGGGCAGCAAGAAGGAGAGCCCCCAACAGACCAAAGCGGGCGGGCACCCCACCCGGAGGGGAGAGGGAAGGAGGGAGACAGAGAAGAACGGCGGAGGAAGGGAGAAGCAGAGAAAGCAGAAGAAGGGGAGCCAGGGGCAGCAAGCGCAAACGGCCGGCGGGCAGCCGGGCGCCGCCGGAAGCACACACGAGAAGAAGAGGGAGAGAGCGCGGGGGAGCAGACGCGACCAAACGGGGGAGGGGCGCACCGACGGCGGAGCCCAGACGACCCCCCAGAAACGGAAAAGCCAGAAGCCCGAGGGCGAGGGAAGACCAGGAGGGGACCGGGGCCGGGGGAACAGCGGCAGGGAAGCCGGGCGGGGGGGAGAAGAGGCAAGACGAGCGGGAGAGGGGGCCGCCGCGGAAGGAAAGGCAAGGGGAGCCAGAGAGACCAGGGCGGCAGCCAGCGGAGCCCAAGGCCCGCGAGCAAGCAAAAGGGCGAGGCGAGCGGAACGACGCAGGGGCAAAGGAGAGCCGCAGGGGGCACAAAGAGGCAGGGGGACGGAAAAAAGGGCGGAGAAGGGAAGCCAGAACAGGGGGCGCAGGGAACCCACAAAGGCCGGGAGGGGGAGGGACAGCGAGAGCAGGCGAACGGGGAGGGAAAGCACGAGCAGGGGGCGAGGGCCGAGGCGGGCAGGCGCGCGGGCACGACAAGGGCGACGGGCACCACAAAGGGAACGAGAAAGGGAACGAGCAAGACGGAGGGGAGAAGGAAGAGAAGGGGCAAGACAACGAGGAAGGGGAGGAGGCCAAGGAGAGGGAGGAGGGACAGGGACGGAGCGGAGGCAGGAGCAGCACGCGGGGAGGCAGGAGGCAAAGAACGCGAAGGCCGAGAACGAGAAAAAAAAAAGGCGACGGCACGCAGGAAAGAACGAGCGGGGGCAAGGGCAAAACGAGAAGGGGCCAGAGCAAAAGAGAGAGAAGAAGGCGCCCCAGGAGGAGCCCGAACGAAAAAAGGGGCAGCAGAAAGGAAAGGCAGAAGAGCCCGGACGCCAAAAAAAGCAGCAGCAGGACGGGACGGAGCAGGAGCACGCCAAAGAGGAGGGGGGAGCGAGAGCAGGGAGAACCGGCGGCGCGCGGCCACCAGGAGGGGCAAGAGGCCCAAGAGGCGCCAGGAGGGACGGAGGCGACACGGGGAGGGGAACGCCGCGGGAGAGAACAGAGAAGGGAACCGCCGGGGGCCAGAGAGCGGGCGGGCCCCCGGGGGAGACAAAAAGACAAGAGAGGAAGAGGCAGGCGAGGAAAAAGAAGGGGAAGGGAAGAGGGCAGGGCCGAGCCGAGCACGAGGAGGAGGAACGAAGACGAAGAACGAGGGAGGAGGGAAAGAAAGAGGGGGCGGGGAGAGGAGCCGGGGGAGCACGGCGGAGGAGAGAACCCCCGGGAGAGGAGAGAAAGAGAAGAGAGGAGGGGGGGGCCAGGGCGGGGGAAAGGCGCAGGCGCAGGAAAGAAAGAAAGGGGGGGGGCGCGGAGGAGAGGAAGGGAAGAGCGGGGGCGGAAAAGCGCGGCGAGGGAAGGGAAGAAGAGGGCGAAGGAAAAGGACAAGAGACAGGGGGGGCAAAGCGGGGCGACCGGGGGGAGCCAAGGGCCACAAGGAGAAGAGAAAAAAGAAGCCAAGCCGGAGCCAGACAGAAAGAAAGGGGGAGACAAGACAACACGAGAAGGAGGGGGGGGGCGGGGCGGGAGGGGGCGAGGGGCGAGGGGAGAGGGGCGAGGAAAGAGCGGGGAGAGCGAGAGACGAGAGAGACAAGAGCGGGGAGGCGACCCGAGCGGAGGGGGAAGAAGAAGGAAGAAAGAAAAGGGGGAGGCAAGGAAGGGAAAGAACAGGACGGACGAAAGGAGAAAGGAGCCAGGGCGGCAAAGGCAAAGGGAGCGCGGGCCAGACGGCACAAGCAGCAGCGAGGGCAGGACGCCAGGGACAAGCCGCGCGGAGAAGGGCAGGACCGGCACGAGCAAGGGCACGGCCCGCAGGACGAGCGGGGACACAGGCGGCGAGAGCGACGCGGGGAGCGACGGCACCGGGGGCAGGACCCCAAGGGGGGCCGAAGGGGCCGCCACCGAACGGGAGGACAGAAGCAGCGCCAAAGAGCGCGGGAAGAGCCGGCAGAGGCCAAACGGGAAGACCCCCGGAAGCCACGGGGAGAACACCAGGGAGAGAGACCCAAGCGGGAGGGAAAGAAAGACCGCGACGGCGCGGCGGGGCAAGAAAAGCAGCACGGAGGAAAGCGACAAAGCCCAAAGGGAGGGCGCGGGCCCCGGCGAGGGGACCGACGACGGGACCAGAGGGAAGAGGAGCGCCACCAGACAGACGGAAGGCGGGAGCGAGGACACGAAAGGGGAGACCAGGAGGCGGCGGGCGAGCAAGAACGGCAGGCAGGGCACGGGGAGGGGAAGAAGGAGGCCAGGGGCGCGGCAAGAAGGAGACAAGCGAGGAGGGGCAGGGAAACCCCCAGGGAAGGAAGCAGGCAGGACGAGAGAACCCCGAAGGCGCGGGCAAAGACGGCGCGGGGCAGCAGGGCGGCGCAGGGACCGGCAGGAGCAGGGAAGGAAGGCCCGGGGAGGGCACCAGGGGCAGCGGGCGCGGGAGAAAGAGCGGCGGCACAAAAGAAGAAACGGGCGCGCCAACGCAGAAACGGGGAGAGGGCACGGGGCAGCAGCGGGGGAAAAGCAAGGCCACCACGGAGACAGGCAGAAACGGCGCGACCAGAGGGGGGCGCAGAGAAGCCCAAGGGCGGGGGAAGAGGACAGCCGAAGAAAGGACGCCCAGACGGGGGCAAGGGAGCGCGGGCAACGGGAAGACCAGGAGGCGGGCCGGGGAAAGGGGGAACAGAAGCAACAGGAAGGCGCAGAGCCGCCAGACGGAGAGCACGCAGGGCGGGAACCCAAAAACAGGACCCACAAGGGAAGGAAACAGGGGAGGAACAGAACCGGCGGCAAAAAGGGCGAAAGGAGAAGCGACAGAAGCAAAGAGGGAGGGGCGGCGCCAGCAACGGGCGCGAGGGGGAGCAGCGGCCGGGGAACGAGCAAGGCGGGGAAGGCCAGCAGGCCACACAGGGGGCCAGGGACCAGGAGAAGAGGCAGCAGCGACCGCAGCCCCGGCGGCCGCAGGGGGAACGCCGGGGGGGAGGGACGCGGAAGGCGGCGAAGAGAGCAGGAGCCGGGGGGCAGAGGCAGGAGGAGAAGAAGGCAAGGGAGAAGCGGGAACACCAGCGGGGAAGCCAACACGGGCGGGAGGGGCGGGGGGGGACAGAAGGCCCGCCCGAGAACGCACGAAGGAAGAAGGCGCACAACAACAAGGGCGACGCGACAGGAAGGGGAAGGAGGGGGAAGGAAACCCGGGACAGGAAGCGGGAACAAAAGGCGCAACGCAAACGAAGAGGAGCAACGAAGGAAGCAAAAAGGGGGGAGGGGACGAGGGCGGGGAGGCGCCAAAGACCCAAACACAGCAGGAGGGGAGACGCGGGCAGAGGGAGCGCGCAACCCAAGCGCGGAACGGGGGGAAGGGAAAGAGGGAAAGAAGACGAAAAGGACGCGGGACAGGGAGAGAGCGGGGAGAGGGAAAGCCGAGAGAGAAAAAAAGAGGGGAAAGGCAACGACGAAAAGGGAGAAAAAAAGCAGAGGCGAGGCGGAAAGAAGAGGAGCAAAGAAGAAAAGAAGAAAGAAGGGCAAAGGGAGAGAAAGAAAAAAGGGAAGCAGAAAGAGAGGGCAGGGGCAAAGGAGAGAGAGAAGGGGGAGGGAGGGGAGGGAGGGGGGACGGGGAAAAGGACGCAGGAAGGAACAAAGGAGGGAAGCACGCGAAGGCGGAGACGAAGGACCGGGAAGGCGAACGCCCAGGGCGGAGGGAAGGAAGGAGCAACGGACGAGCGAAGAGGGGGGGAGGCGAGAAGGGGCGCAAAAAAAGGCGCCGGAGGCGACGGAAGGGGAGGCAGGGAGGAGGAGAAGCAGCCCGACGAGGGCGGAGCCGGGGAGGGCCGCGCGGAAAAAGAAACACCGGGGGCGGAGCGGCCAAAGCAGGGGGCCGGGACGGGAGGAGGGGGCCCCGGGCAACAGGCCCAAGAGGGACAACGCGCGAGGAGGAAAGGGGCGAGAAGGACGGGGCAACAAAGGAAGGGGACGGGGGAGGGACAACAAGGAGGAGGAAAGAAGCGAGGGAGAGCGGGAGCGAGGAGGGCGACAGAGGGCGAAGGAGAGGAAGGGAGGGGAGGGACACAGGAGCGCCGCGAAGGGGGCCAGGCGGGGAGGAACGCGGGGACGAAGGGGCAAGGACGGGGAGAACCGGGGAGAAGGGAGGGCCGGGAGAGACGAGCACAACAGCGCCGAGGCAGCGAGCCGCGCCGGCGGGGAGACAGGGAGAGACAAAAGGGGCCAGGGGGAAACAGGAAGGAAAGGAGGAGAGCGGGGAGCCCCGGAGCGGCGGGAGGAAAAAGAGGACGAGGCGGGGAGCGGAGGGGGAAAAACAGGACGCAGGAGGGAAGGAGCAACAACAGGGCCAAAGCCCACGGGGGGGAGCCGGAGGGGGGGGGAGGGGAACGGACGCGGGAAGGAAACGAGCGGGACAGGGAAAGGAAAGAAGCCGGAGGGAGCAAGGAAAAAAAGAGGGCAGAAGCAAAAGGAGCGCGAGGCGACGGGCAAAGGAAGGAACCGCCGGGAGCGCGGAGGAGAGGGGGGAACGGCCCGAACGAGGCGGAAGAGGGCCGAGAGGGAAGGAACAAGAGGGACGGGAGGGAGAGACAAGAGCGGCCGGGGCGGCCAAGGGGGCCGAAGGAGCGGCCGAGGGGGGAGAAGGCCGGCGGCGGGGGGGGAGCAACCCACCCGGAGGACGGAAAGGGGGGCGGGACAAGAAAGAAGGACGGCGACGAAAGAAGGGCGAGAACGGCGAGGCAAGCGGGGAGGGACCGCGGACGAGGGACGGACCCGGCGCCGGCAACGACAGGGGCGCAGGGAGAGGCGACGACGGGACGAGCAAGAGGAGGAGCGGCGAAAGGAGCGAGCCAGCAGGGAGCCGGAGAGGCAACGGCAACGAGGCGCCAACCGCGGAGGGGGGGGAGGAACAGAGGAAACGGCGCAAAGAGGGAAGGAAACGGGACAACGGGACAAAGAACGGCAAGACAGGAGAGCGAGCCGGGGGGGACGAAGAGCCGAAGAGGAGCGGGGAACCGGAGCACGAGCAAGAAAAAGGAACGCGGGGCGCCCAACCCGGGGGCGGAGCAGAAGGGGGACCGGGGCGCCAGGAAAAGAGGGGGAGGAGAAACAAGGAGAGGAGGGAAAGGAAGGCGGGCGGGGGAAGGAGAGAGGCGGCCGGAGCAGGCGGGAGGGGGGAGGGAACAGCGACGAAGCGACCGCGAAAGCGAACGGAGAAAGGGAGAGCAAAGCGAAGAAAGGACCGGAAAGCGGGGGACGGACCCCGAAGCGAAGGGGGGGGAGGCCGAAAGAAAGCAGGGAGCGACGAAGAGGGACAAAAGGGGGGAGGACCAAACCACGCGCCGAGGGCGACAGCGGGAGAGAGAGGAGGGACGAAGACGCCGGAACAACCAAGGGGAACGAGGGCGCGGAGGGGGGGGGCGAGAAGAGGGAAGAAGGAGAGCACGAGGGGAGGAAAGGAGGCGGAGAAGGGGAGCGAGAGGGAGCCCCAAGAAGCGCAACAAACGGCGGGAAAAAGCGGAAACGAAGGGGAAGAAAGCGGAAGGGAAGAGACAAACAAGGGAGGCAAAGCGAGCGCGCAGACGAGCGAGAGACACGAGGAGAGGCGAGCAAGACAAGGGCAGAACGCAGGGGGGACCCGACGAAGCAAAAGCGCGGGGCGGCGAACGGCGGGAAACGACGGAGGGAAGAAAAGCAAAGAGAAGCAAAAGGGGGAGGCAAAGGGCAAGGCAGGGAAGGGAAGAGAAGAGAGGAAGAGAAAAACGGAGGAGAGAGCAGAGGCAACGGGAGCGAAGAAGGGCGACCGACGAGGGGAGGGGAACCAAGGACGCCGGCCGGAGGAAAGCAAGACGCGAACCACGGAGGGAAGGAGGGCAGCAGGACAAGAGAAACAACGGGGCCCAGCCCGGCGAGGAAGGAGAAAGGAAGGGGAGGCGAAGCAAGAGAAAGCAAAAAGAGCAAAGAGCGAGGAGGGGGGAGCAGAGAAGAGGCAGCGGGACAAGAAAGGAGCGAAAGAAGAAAGAGGAGGACAAGCACAAGGCGAGAGCGCAGGGGGAGAGCAACGCGGGGACACGGGCGCCAAGGGGGGCAGAAAGGCCAGCAGGGAAGCAAAAGAGGGGAGCGGCGGAGAAAGCAAGGGCGGACGCCAGGACGGGGAGGGAACAAGAGCCGGACAAAGGGGGCGGGGCCGAGGGCGGGAGGCGCCCAAAGAAAGCCGGGCGGGGAGGGGAGAGGGAGAGGGGGAAGAGGAAGGGAGCAAGGCGAGCAGAAGGAGCACAAGGACGGCAAAAAAAAGCGCGGGGCAGCCGAGGAGCGGAAGGGGGAGAAAGGGCCGAGGGAAGGCGGGAAGCAGAGCCCCGAGAGAGACGCGAGGGAACGGAGGGGGAGCAAGGCCAGAGCAGACCGACGGCAAGAAACCCGGCGGGAAACACGGGGGCAGGGCGCGGAGAGCAGGAAGGAAGCAAAGGGCAGGGAGCCAGCGCCGGAAGCGGGCGGGCAAAAAACAAAGAGGGCAGACGAGCGGAGAGGGCGAGGAGGGAAGGAAAGAGCCCAAGGCAAAAAACGGCAGGGGGGGGGGAAACAGGGCGACGCAGGGGAGAAGAAGAAGGGGAGCGGGGGACCGAGAAGGGCGACGGGGCGAGGCCGGAGAGCCCGAAAGGAAAGAACCGAAAGGAAAAAAAGGAGACAAAAAGGGGAGAGGGGGAAGGGGGGAGGCGGGAGGGGGGGAACGGGGAGGGACGGGAGGGAGCGGAAAAAGAGCGAGGGCGCGCGCGCACGGAGAGGGGGACAGCAGAAGACGGAAGACAAAAAAGGCAGGGCAAGCGAGCCAAGCAGGAGCCCGGAGAAGGGCGGAGAAACAAACCCAGGGGGCGGCAGGAAGCAGGAAGCGGGGAGGGGAGAGGACGGACCGAGGAAGGGGCCGGGCACAAGCGCAGAAGGGGGAGACGAGGGGGGGGGGAGCGACCCAAGGCGGCGGAAGGGGGGGAGCCAAAAGACGAAGAGAAGCCCGCGGAAAAGAAAAAAAGAGAGGGAGAAGGGGCGGAGAAAGAGGGCAAAGAAGCGGGGGGGAGACCGGACCGAGGAAAACAAAAACAAGGAGGGGGCGCGGGGGGAGCGAAGCAAAAAAGGGGACGAGGCGAGGGAGGGCGAGAGAGAAGAAAAGAGCCCAACACCAAGACAGGAGAAACACGGAGAGACAAAAGCCGAGAGAGGGGACGACACAGGAGGAGGGACGGCGAGAAGGAGAACAGAAAGAAGAGCGAGGCAAGCAAGCGGGAAAGGAGCGAGGGACGAGAGCAAACAAAGAAAACGAGACGGGGCGAGGAAGAGGAAACCGAAGGGGGGGGGACGAAACAGCGAGGAGGACGGAAAAGGCGAAGGGCAAGCAAGGAAGCCGAGAGAGGGCCACAGGCAGAGAGAGGCCAGCCAGGGGCGGCGGGAGGAAGAGAGAGGGGCGGGCAGGCGAAGAAGAGCAAGCGGAGGCCGAGGGGGCAGGCGAAGGCCGGAGGGGAGCGACGAGGAGGAAAGGCCCGGAAAAGCGGGCGAGGGAGGAAGCGGGGAGAGAACCAAGGGGCGAGGCGGGGGGACAAGGGCGAAGCCGGGAGGAGAGGGGGCGCGAGGGGGGGGGGGAGGGGGAAACCGGGGGCGGAGCCAGGGGCAAGGAGGGGGAGGGAGGGGGGGGAGCGGGAGGGAGAGAAGCGGGAAGGGGCGGGCGGAGCCGAAGGGGGGGGGCAGGAGGCAGGGCGAAAAGGAGCAGGGGAAGGGGCGGAGCGCCAGAAGGGGCAGACAAGAAACAGAAGAAAGGAAAAAAAAAGCGGGAGACAGGGAGGAAGGCCAGGGAGGGCCGGGACGGAAGCGAACAACCCAAAAGGCAGGGAGGGCAACGACAGCAAAGGAGCGGGCCAAGGGGCAAGACGCGCCAGGGGAGGCCACGGCGCGACGGGACCAGGGGGGCGGCAGGAAGGGGCGGCAGGAAGAGGGGCACGAGGCGACGGCGAGCGGGGGGGCGGGGACCAAGGGCGAGGCCGAGGCAAGCAGACCGAAGGGGAACAGCGGGGACAGGGACGAGGAAAAGGGCGCCCGCGGGAGGGAGAGGAGAGGAGCAAAGGCCCGAACCAAAAGAGGGAGGGCGAGGGGGCCGGGACAAGGACAGGGGAAGGGGCAGGACGAGGCGGAGAGGACGGGCGGGGAGGGGAGAAACGAAGGCCCGGGAGGGCGAGGGGCCGGGGGGGCCACCGAAACCGGAGGCCAGGAGAGAGGCGGGAACAAAAACGGCGGAAGAAAAGGGCGCGAGAAAGCGAGGAAGAGAGAAGGAGGGCGCAACAAGGGAAGCGGGGGGACGACCACGCACAAGGGGGAGGGGGACGCAGGACGCAGACGGGAAAGGAGGAGCAAGGAGGACGCGAGCAAGCGCCAGAGACGGCAGAGAGCCCGCGGGAAACAGGGGGAAAGACAAAAGGGGAGGAGCGGCACAGGAAGGACGAAAGGAGGAGCAGGCGGGGGACAGAAGAACAAACAGCAGGGCAAGGGGCAGCAAGGGCAGCGCAAGGAAAGAGGAAAGACGGAGACAAAAAAGGCGGGAGAGAGAAAAAGAGGCAGGGGCGGGGGGCCACGGGGCGAGGCAAGCACGGGGAGGGCAGAGAGCGGGGGGGGAGGACCAAGGAAGAGAGACGGGACAAAGAAAGGCGAGGAGGGGCAGGCGAGGGCGGAGGGGAGAGGGAGAGGGGACAAGGAGCGACGGGCCCAAGGGGCCGAGGAGGGAGCACCAGGGGGGGAGCGAGCGGAGAGCAGCGGACGAGAAGAGAGGAGGGGAGAGCAACCCGAAGAGGGAGGCAGAAAAGAGGGGGCCGAGGAAAAGGCCGAGAAGGCCGCGGGCGGGGGGGGGAAAAGGGCAGAGGGGCAAGAGCGGAAGCGGAGGAGAGGGGAGGAAGAGAGGAGAGAAGCAGCCCCGCGGGAAGCGGAGCG